>PVIR01037263.1:0-15250 GCA_004026965.1 Petromus typicus | reverse complement strand
GGTCTGGTGATAGACTCACCCACTGAAACGCCCTTGCTTAGAAATCAGGATTACCTGTTGAAAGTGGATCATTTCCCAGAATTCTCACTGTGGAAGCATTTACTAATGAGTTAGCAAAAGCAATAATGGGCACATGGTGTGTTTCAAGGACAAATCCTGCTTTAGACCTACCGCCCCACCCTACCCCATCATGTGGATACGTGGGTTGATGACACTTAGAAAAATTTTTTCAAAGGACTGTTAATTTGCTAGTAAGTTATACACAAGACAGCCCCGGAATGTATGCAGTCAAAACAGAAAAACATCGAAGCAGTCTGATGAAAGGAAGTGGTGTATCAGCTGGTCCTCCAAACTCAGCCAGCTCCCGAGGACAGGACAGAGAGAGCTCCAATTGTGGCTGTTCAGGGGAGCAGCAGAGAGATTTCTAGGCCTTCCTAGACAGAATAGAAAGTGAACCTTTAATCAGACTAAAAATAATAGTGTGAGGTTTGTTGTTATAAAAACTTACTAACTAGACACAGGAGGTTTCATTATCACATGGAGGGGGGTGAACTATATCAAAAGGCGGAGGAAAAAACAAAACAAAACTCAATCTTCTTGGACATGACAACAGACTTCAGGGACTAACTGCCTTGGATGGTCATGTATTTTCATAATGACTTTTTGTTCCTAACTACTTCAGAGTGTCTCTGTTCTCCTGCCTTTTGTAATTTTATATAATTTTGATGAAATCTAAGTGCTTTGATATGTTCCTGAGGGTCTGTAAAAGCACAGAGTAAAAGGGAAGAGGGGACCACGTGGACACTTGGACTCATCCTTTCCACTTTTCTAGTTAACATCATCAGAGAAGGAGTCAGGAAGATTTGGGAGAAATTTGGATCCAAATATTTTCCTTCTCTTTCCTCAGTTACCCAACTACGGGTGAAAAGGAGTTAAATTGATTGCCAACTGGAAAGTTTCCTTGGGGATTAGTAAAGCATACTTCTGTGTGTGTCTGGTGGTGGGTCAGGGAGGTGTGACTTTGGGTACTATTTCTGATTCCTGACACCTTGCACCTGACCATTGACTGACATGTGAAACAATGAGCAAATGAGCTTCTTCTCTAAATTGTGAGTAATGGGTACTTTGTACTTGCCACAAGAAAGCTGACTAATACACTGAACAAAATGTCCTAAATTTTCAGAAGCCAGGGAGCCAAAAAGCCTAAAGGTACTGCAGGCATGCTCCTGGTATTAGCAGGAACCTCCCTGCGACATGAATGTACTCTGAGGCCGAGCTTGAGACCCTGAATCAGCCCTCAGCCCCCACAGGCCAGGGCCAAGACATCAAAGGCTTCTTATAGAGCAGGAGCACTCCATCAAGGACATCTCCTGGCCTAAATTCTGCCCTGAATCTAGTTATCTGACTCTTAGCTTTCCTTCCCTCTGTCTTTCATGTTGAAAAAAATCAAGACTCTGATATGTCCCAAATTTAACGAGAAGAACCAGAGGATATTGAGGGAAGAGAGATAAAGGGATTTTTATCAACTAATAGCTTTGAAACAAGCCAGTGAAAGAGGGCACCACATTCCTGAAAGGATGTTGAAACTTGACTCCTATGCAGGTGACCACTAGGCACAACCTGTCTGACCTACAAGTGAACCTTCCAGACTGTTAACTCTGACCCATCCAGAATCAATAACTACTTCTCCTCCCACACTGTCCTCCCATTCAGTGCTTTCCCTATTTCACATTATTCTGCCCTCCTTTTATCTGCTGCCATTGTTGGCTCAGTACAAACAATTTATGCTTTCTTTCCCCCATAAATGGCTCTTAGGTCCAGCAGAAATATTTTCTGGGACTCTGTAGCCTCATTGCCAATGGTTGTGGAACTAATTCTAGAACTTGATCTTTTTCTGGCCCAATAAAAACTTTTTGTTTCAGAGAATCCTTATTCTGAAGAGTTTTGGTTTAACAGTGCTCCTAATAAAGTCCCTTGTTTCCCATTCCCACCCTTGGTAAACTGGCAGAGGGGAGGTGAGGTCCCCTTCATCCCTCCCAGCGCTGGCACACCAGCCTGCCTTGAAAATAAGACAACCACCCTCCTGTTTGTGCAGATTCACAAAAAGCCCGAGACTACCCAGTCACCCTGTACCACCATAAGAGTCTGTGCAACCCTTTCCTTACCCTAATGGTGATATACTGAATAATGTGACTCATAACACAACGGGGATATTTTACATAATCACAGTTACAGATTGTCTTAGAAGATTTGCTTGGCTATTACAAAATACCATTGCCTTGGTGACTTATGAACAAAGGAGTGTGTTGCTCACAGTTTTTGACGTTGGCAAGTCCAAGGTCAAAAAACAACACATTTGTTGTCTAAAGAATATACGCTTTCTCATGGATTCAGTTCCCCACAGTAGCCTCACACAGGGCAGAAGCAATGAGGCTTTCTGGAACCTCTGTCTAGTCCAATTGATGTGGGAAGAGCCCCATGACCTACTCCTCTCCCTCGGATCTACCTCCTCGTGCCATCACTTGGCACGGTGAGACTTCAGTATGTAAACTTCAGGGGACATAAACATACAGGCTAGAGCAAATATACCACACACACAAACACACATCACACACACCAAAACCACATATGACACACAGGCAGCACACTTTACACATGCTATACCATACATAGTACCACACACTTCATACTATACACACTACACGTATACACACATTCCTTTTTGTTTGTTTTGGTAAATATATTTTCTCCATTCTGGACATTTAGTAATATTATTTTGAAATCGAGTAATAATAAAAAGAACTTGCCTGACTGTGACAGCCAAGTGTGCAAGGGCCAGGCCTCCAGTGAAGCAGGCCCTTCCAAAGAGCCAGTTTAGTTTTCCATGGACCAACATACATTTTTCTTGTGTCTTCTTCAGTCTGCACATTTGGTAGTATTGTTCTGAAAGTCAGTAACAGATAGAACTGCCTACCACCTACCTACTAGTTGCTTGTCATTTTCTATACGTTATTTAATTTAAACCTCTCAATAATTAAGTAAAGAAGAATATTCTGAACTGAGAATTGTCCAAGCACAGTCACTCAACTGCGGATAATTACAGATATATTTATCTTGAAAGAAGCAATAGGACAAAGGAGAAGGAGGGGCTTAAAGGAAAGGGCAAGATCTAAGATCTACCCCTTGGTAAGACTTGGTATGTGTTCATGAGAAAGAAGGAGTAGAACTTGCTTTTTTGTGTGTATTTTTGAAACAGGGTCTCTATATGTAGTTTACTGTCTTGAGCTCACTCTGCAGTCCAGGCTGGCCTTGAACTCACGGTAGTCCTCCTGTCTCAGCCTCCCAAGTGCTAGGATTCCAGGCCTGCACCACAACTGTGGGAGCAGGGAGGGAGGCACAGCCAGGAAGCCTAGCCCTGCGTCATGCTCCTTCAAGCCCCTCAGGAAGGAGACACATCCTTGACACTGTGTAGGACACTGTGCTGACTCTCAAGGTGTGCCCAGAAGCTTGTTCTCTCTGTCCTCTCCCAAATAGTTACCAAAACTCAGACCAAAACTATTCAGTTTTCAGATCTAGAGGCTTTTACTAAAATCAGACTTCATTATCTAACACCCAGAGCCAGCAACATCTGTAAGAATCACATTTGGTCATTTAATGATTTCTATGTCAAAGCTGAAACCTTCAGTGTGATAATGTTGAAAAACTCAGGAGAAACGAGGCTCAGATGAAGTCCAAGTGTGACATTTTATGATGGAATGAATGGCCTCAGAAGAACAGGCAGAAAGATCAGAGTTCTTTCACTCCTGCCAGGTGAGAACACAACAGTAATAAAACTGCGTGCAAACCAAAAAGCACAGTTCTCCCAGACACCAGATCGGCAGACACCTTGTTACTGGACTTCCAAGAACTGTGAGAGGCACATACATGTTGTTTAACAGTAAGTCCATAGCGAGTCCACTGGGAGGTTTCACTTCATAGAACAGCTCTGCGAGTGATGAGAGTTCACACAGGCTCAGGGGACCCAGGACTCTGACTGCCTCCAGACCAGGAGCCACACCCAGCTGTGGTATTTTGCTGTGTGACCCAAACTAATCAGACAGAGTCTCACGCCCGATGGGGAGAATCCTAACATTCTTCTTTAGCTCTATTGGTTTAATGATGGAATTAAAACTCAGAGAGATGACCGAGTTTTCCTATGGCAATGCCAAGGTAAGTAGCAGGGGAAAAGTGACTCCATACACTTATACACCCACACACAATAGCTAGAGTGACCGTTAAGAACTTGTATGATTAGGTCTTCCAGAATCTTTTGTATTTCTCGGTCAAGCCAACTTTCATTTCTGGGTCTGAAAAATGGGGGCAATTAACCCATTTGGAATGACAATGGATCTTCAGAGACCTCCTGGGAAAGCCTGAGGCTCTTTCTGAAGCTGGGCTTTAGAGTCTTTCTTCCCAGATGCACACATCCTCTCCTGGGAGCTGTCTACAGGGTGATCAAATGGTGGCCACAGGAAGCAACCAAGAAGGAAGCCATACATATTCATAGCCAGCTTCTAACAACACCAGTGGGTGATTATAATCATGTCAGTCTTAATGAGTCACCAGAACTTCAGAAATAATTGCATCAGATCTTTGATCAATTAGGGATATAACACATCCAGAATCTCTCTCTGCTCAGTGGGCTATTGGTATGTAGCTTTATAAATAGTGTAATTATCCAGAGGGTGCTGGCCCTAGATCTGTATGGTGTGAATAACGGACATATTCTGACTTCAGGTGACTTAAACTACCCGGAAATTTGGTGCTTGGCCTCAGTGAGGCACAAATTAGGCTCATTCACTCAAGTAGAATCTCTGAAGACAGAACCTCTGAGTCTGGTCTGAGAATGGTAAGTGTGGAATTGGGTGGTTTAACACGAGAGTTCCTGCAAAGAGAGAGGCCCCTTCAGCAGAAGACAGCATGAGTGAGTGAGAGTGGCATCTACCCTGAGAATGTCTGTGCAGCCCACCCAGCCTCTGGACTGAGTTTTCAGGCTGAATAGAATGCAGCATTACCTTTCCTACTATGGCAGGGTGCATTCTTGTCTGCCCACCTGTTCCTGCGTCCAGCTCTACAGCTGTTGAATCAAATCCTCAGAGATTTTGGCAATTGCTAGACCTATCAACTTCCCATCCACCAAGACACCTCATGGTTCGGTCTAGGTTACTTATAGTGGAGGAAACTGGCTAGCTGACACAAAGACACTAGCTTAGCTGAGTGATTAAAATGTCACTTCTGAGGATTTCTGACAAAAACTGCAACATCGAGAGGATGCATAAGAAAACACCAAGCTTGAAGGTGTTCTAAAAATAACTGGCCTTTATTCTTCAAAAAAATATTTAGAGAATAAACACAAAAACTTGGGAGATGAAGAGCTACTACAGTTTATAAAAGATAAAAGAAATGACAAACTGTCATGTCTGTACCTCTGACCCTGCCTCTTTCTCTGTGTCCTCTCCTCTCTCTTTTTCTGAGACAAGAACATGCTCGCCAGGGATTTAGGTCCAGCACCTGCCTCACAAGTGCAAAGTCCTGAGTTCAAGCCTCAGTACCAAACAGGGAACATGCTGTTAGTTCAGGCTGGCCTTGAACTATTAACCTGGCTTCAAACTTGCTACTCGGCCTCCTGAATACTCAGAATATAGGCTCACACCACAACACATAGTTTTTATTTCCTCTTTCCCTTCCCTTCTCTTTCTTTCCCTCCCTTTCTTCTTTTACTTTCCTTCTGTCTTTCTAATTGACAAAATTTGAGTAAGGTCAATTGTTTACATAATCAGTATTCATTCTTTGAATTAAACCCCTACATACATGAACACGTCCTTATTCTTAGGAAATACATGTTGAAGTTTTTAGGAGAAAAAGAGAAAACGAGAGAAGTGTGAGGAATTTCTAACAACTGGAGAATGTTGGTAAAGGGTATATTTCTTTGTATTATTCATGCAATTTATCAGTTTGAAATTATTTTAATTAAAACTTTAACATTATAAAAATTTAAAATCTATCTAACATAAAATGTGCTTAAAGACATTGATCAAGAGCTGTCAAATTTTGGCAACAAAGCGGTTAAAATAATTCAATATCTAGCTAATTAAATAAGAAGCTATGTAGTAATAAAAATAAAGGCCTTCTCTTTGTTTTTCATTATGACTCAGATTTGCTGACATACATAAAATTCACTTCACTAGAACAAGGAAGAATGCAGTCTACGTGTTACATGTCCGTGATGTTGAGTATTTCACCCATATTTCCCAGGATATTATCAGAACTGGATGTGTTCATTGTCACAGAGCATCTGAGTAGCTAAAGTGGAAAGTTGATGTTCTTGGAGGGCCTCGGACAAAGGGGACAGAAGAAAGCAGCCCCGCAGCCTCCACCCCTTCCTATTTAATAGTCAAACCTAGCAGGCGAGTAGAAAGCTGAGCTTTCAAATTTCACAGTGGCAGTCAGCAATGAGACCCGGTCTCCTGCAGGGGGACATGACATCCCGATCACATTCTTAAAGTCCAGAGGGCCAGTGAGGGAAGATTCCTCCACAAACCCTTCAGAAATGGCAAAGACCTTCTCCAGCCCGCGCTCTTGTGCTAGCGCGCCTTGCACCAACTCCCTGCAGTACCCTAATCCGCAGAAAAGTGAACTAAGGAGATAAATAAACAAATTAGAAAAATAGCAGTAGGGAACACCTAGAATCTCAGCAAAAGCAGAAAGTATTAGTAGTTCTTCCCATTTCCTGAACTGCTTCCTAAGCTGGGGAATACAAGTGAAAAGCACGCTGTGAATAGATTCTTCGGACTGTATACAAATTATTAAATTTGTACAGCAGAAAGGGGGTCAGTGCACCCTTCCGAGGAGAGACCAAAGCCTGCACCTCCCATTCTGCTGAGGAAACATTAAGACAAAGGAAGCAGCAAAGCTACTGGGTCTGTCACCACCGGCTTCGCGATGGTGACGACAGTGAACAAAATGAAGCCTGGGCGGAGCAGGACAGCAGGGCCACGCCGCTGACCTCCGCTTTACTGGCCTCTGACAGCACAGAAGATTCCAGCAGGTGATTTTCCCAAGTTCAAACACCGGAAAACCACCTCTTCTTCCACCCTGGACAAAGCTGGTGTCAAGCCCGTGGATGAGGCAGCTGCAGGCTGGCGTCTTCAAGAAAAGGGACAGCATTGGGGACCAGAGAGTTAGCTCAGTGGTTCCGGCGCCTGTCTTGCAAGCGCAAGAGCCCCATTGGGTCCCCCGGTAACCACATACAATACTGGGCGTGGAGACTCACCCCAGCAGCAACCAGTACCACATACCACAGTGCCGGGCGTGGTGGCTCACGCCTGTCATCCCAGCACTCGGGAGGCAGAGGCAGGAGGATTGCCGTGATGTGAGTTTGAGGATGAGCTCAGGGCCAGCTTGAACTACAAAGCGAGACCCTGTCTCAAAAAATCTAAAAAAAAAAAAAAAAAATTCACTTTATTTTAACTATGTAGATTCAAAGATGAGACAAGGAAACGGGAAGACCATAGATGACGAAAGGTCACTCATCCCTTCGATTTGTGGAATCTGTAAAAAAAAAACCCCACGCAGGCAGCCTTCCCCCGCCCCCCCATCCCGTGACCTCGGAGTCTCTCCTGAGGGGGGGAGGGGAGCCTCAGACTCGTCTGTGATGTTTACTGGGATCACGAAACTGGGCACTGGCTCCCCAGAAGAGATGCCTGGCAAAAGAGAGAGAGGCCAGAAGAGAACAGTAGAGTGACGTTCTTGTTTTTGTGGTATTTATGAACAAAAATAAAATTACATGGGGTCAAGTGCTCCAAAACCTATCTATCAAGGTGAGCGATAAAAAGGAAGTGTACGGGCTGTGAAGTCATTCAGATGAATCAGATGCATTTGTAATTTCAAAACCCTGGCCACATTCAGCTTTTTTCTGCTGTGAGTATGGACCGTAAGAGTTCGGGGGCAACATGAGCTCCCCCTGGGGACCGTGCCACACACTGCAGATATGTCCTGTGCACGGGTTGAGGACTCTGGGGAGCAGAAGCAGCACCAAAGTATAGGCACAGCCTCGAGGCTTCAGGACCCTAATGAAGTCATCAAAGATGGACTGTTGATTTAAATCAGAATGACACTGATGGCTGTGGAACTAGTAGAAATGAAAACTGTTAATTAAAATCATATCTTATTGTTCCTGAGTATGATCTCTAACTACCACAAGGTTTTAATAAAAATTAAACAATTAGATAAAATTTGTTACCCCAAAACAAACAATCAAAAAGTGGAGAAAGCGGAACTTCCTCAGAACAGTTTATTACTGACGAAGTGCTAAGAGCTTATTATCCAATTAAATCACAACATGTTGTTTGTTTTTCTACTAAATATATTAAACTTTTGGGCTGCTATCATGCTTGTATCCTGAACCCTTCCCTGAAACTCAAATGTCAAAATATGAATTCTGGTTTTTATGTTTGTTTGTTTTTAAAGACAGGATCTCGCTTTTGTAGTTCAGGCTGGCCCTGAGCTCAGCCTGAAACTCACAGTAGTCTTCCTGCCTCTGCCTCCCAAGGGCTGGGATTACAGACATCGAACCACCATGCCTGGCACTGTGGTATGTGGTACTGATTGCTGGTAGGTGTTACTCTCCACACCCAGTATTGTAGTATGTGGTTACCGGGATTGAACCAGCCCTTGCACTTGCAAGGCAGGTGCCAGAACCACTGACCTAAATCCCCAGCCCGAAATACAAATTCTGAATACCTCATAATGTGACTGTACTTGGAGATGAGGTCTTTAAAAGAAGATTGCAGTTGAAGTCATTGGAGTGGCTCTGAAGAGTGTTGGCCTTCTAAAGAAGAGGTGAGGACTGAGAATGTGGACCAGCTCAGCGACAGAGTTTGATAGTGCAGAACAGAAGATCGACTTCTATAAACCTCAGAGGGAGGATGGAGAAGTACCTCTGAGGCCTGATTCCCTTGATCTTGGATTTCTAGCTTCCAGAACTATGAGAAAACACATGTGTTGTTTAAGCTGCCAGGGCCTAGTGAGGAGAGCCCCACCTCTAATTTGTGCCCATTCTTGACATAACTCTACTCTAGAAGGTGGATGACTCTTGGGCCAATGGGCCCACTCCAAAAGAGGGTGTCAGCCTTTTCTGAGCAAAAGTTTAAGGTCCAAGGCCATTGAGAAGCTGTTGGGCAGGAAGAGATGGAGTGTGTAACAGGATGCAAAGAGCTCCTTATACTACATAAGGTTGATTTTTCTTAATAGCAGGAACCTTAATAGTTGGAGCTATAATGGCTGGATTTAAACCTGAACTCATGTATTTGCTTTCTATGTAAACTTTGGCAAGTTACTTAAATTCTACGTAACTCAGTTTCTAATTTGTAATTTTTTTGAAAGAAGGAATAAACGTATTGCCTATTTCAGGATTGTTATAGGACCAAATTAGTTATGGACTAAAGTACTAGAATATGAGATCATATAACAATTGATTAGTTTCTAGGGTATGAAGTTCAGATGTGATTTATTAAAATCAGAACACCTGAAAACACTTGCATGGTATAGATAATCAACAAAAAGTTACTATTGGATCAACATTTCTTGGAGAAATAACTAAATCCATGTAAAACCTTGCTCTCCAGCCAGTACTTTCACTGGAAATAATCAAATGAGTCAAATCCTAAAACTATCACTGACAAAATGATAGAACTACTAGAGCCCTCTATGATGGTCTCCCAAATAGAGAAATATAGAAAAGTGACATTCAGTAATGCTTGGCCAGGGTCTGTCTAATTGAGTCTTGTTCCATTCCTGCCCAATGTGGAGGGAGTCAAGGTTTTAAAAAAAAGTCCCCACTTCATCTAAAATAGGCACCTTTAAATTAGGCAGTTGGAATTTCCTTAAAGCAGAGGAACACTGGGGCCGGGGAGTTAGCTCAGTGGTTCCGGCACCTGTCTTGCAAGCAAAAGGGCCCAGGTTCGATCCCCAGTAACCATATACCATACTGGGCGTGGAAACTCACGCCCAGCAGCAACCAGTGCCACATACCACAGTGCCGGGCGTGGTGGCTCACGCCTGTCATCCCAGCACTCGGGAGGCAGAGGCAGGAGGATTGCTGTGATGTGAGTTTGAGGCTGAGCTCAGGGCCAGTTTGAACCACAAAGCAAGACCCTGTCTCAAAAAAAAAAAAAAAAAAAAGCATAGGAGCACTTCGTTTCCAACACAAAACCTACATACAATGTGCAACACATGATGTAAGTATGAATGAGTTTCCTTTGGTAAAATGGGAAATGAGGGATTTCAGCACCTTTCTACACTGTATATTCTTGTGCAGGACTAAAGAGATGGCATCCAGTCAGACAAATGAACAAAACATGATATCCTGATCTAGACATACAGATTATTTTCATTAAGGTTGAGAAGTGTGTCTTTTGTCTGGTATGTTTTTGTTACTTTGACTGCTGATTTCTCACTGAGGGCTCAGAATCTGAATGGTGCTAAAAGCTTGATGTTGATGTCACATACCTAGAGACCTCCATCAAAGAATCACAAAGGGCCAATGATCAGGATTCAAAGTGTCATATGTGGCAGAGGGACATGCCAGCAGTTGCATGAATCACATGACCTATCAGTAAAGTAACTTATGCTTTCTTGCTCCACTGAGAATGCTTCTAGGATTGAAAAGGGTTCAATTACTAGTTATGCCACAGCACAGAGTAGCTTCTGGGTGCCTGTCCATCATCCTCAGTGCCAAGTACATCCTCCTACGCATCCACATGACCTGCTCATGACTCTTCTGAGTTTTTTATTTGATCTGAACACCCTTACATCTGTTTATGCTAATATTGAAAGTAGGGTCTGAACTAGAATGAAGTTCTGTGCTAGAATGTTTATGTATTCTTGTAGTTAATCGCATGATGAATTGTCTAGCCCTTCTGAATGAATAATAGACCCAAAGCTTTTCTCTCTATAATAAAAATGCTGACCAGAAAATAATTCAATGACAGCCATAAAAAGCTTCATATAATGAAGACACTCTGAGGTCAAGCAGAAATTTTGTTCTCTAAAATAAGATTTAGAAACTCTGCCTGAGATTCAGGCTTTCAGTGAAAGGTGAGTGGGATATTGGAGCAGCTATTAACTCATTAGATTGCATACAGTCTCTTCTGGCTCAGAGATGCATGACTTTGATTGTTTTTCATAAACTTTTGGCACTTATTTAGTTATATAAAAAGTGTGATTTATTTTTGGACGGCTTTTCATACTAATTCCAAGAAAAACTTTCCACTCTTTTTGCCAGCCAGTAACTAAAGCCAGTTTCTTAAGAATTCTCACCTACTCTGTTATTGTAGGCCTAAAATCTGAGAATTATGTGGAGCAAAAACCACACTGATTTCCAAAATTTGTGACTGCAAATTTCAGTGCTCTTTTTGTATAGTTATAAGGAAATAGAATGTATGGATTTTGTGTAAGCCATGAATTAATTCATCAAAGTAACAATTCCCCAATTTTGATAAGCCTTACATTTAATAATGAAATGTTGCATGTTTCATATATCTTAATTTTTATAACAAATGTACTATCTGATTTGCTATGATACTGCCTTAGAGAAAAACAAATACAGACAGGCTGTACAGATTTCTCCTGGATAAAAAATGTCAGAGCTGGACTTGCACTCAGAATACTTGGGTCCATTCCAATAATCGCATCACCATTGTCTCTACTCATCTCCAGATAAATTGCAACACCTGACTTTAGACAGAGCTAATCCACTTGGAACCACACAATGGAAATCCTCTGAAATGAGCTCGAGTTTCAACCTGTTATCTTTTCTTAATTCCTCCTGTGTCTTCTCTTCCTGAATAATGTCATTTTCTCTGGCATTTTCCTGGCTAGTCTTCCTTTTTTATCTCATCTCAATAGTAACAAAAGAGAGTTCTTCTGGAACTCATCAAATATAAAGTGGGGTCCATTCAGGAAATTTCAGCCCAGGATGCACATTTTCCAATTTTTGGAAGACACTATAGAAGAATAAACAAACTCAGGAAATGTATTTAAAGAGAATTCCAACCCTTTCCGCTGAAACTTCTTTTTCTAAAGACACTTAAGAGACACCAATTCTTTGAATAAAGACTTGTTTCAATTGTTTACTCTTTGCCTAATAAAGCAAATAATGCATAATGCATCAATACAGTGGATCTTCAAAAATCTATACTAATCCAGTCTAATTTTACGGTTACTAAACTTGATATTTTATAATGATCAAACAGTTCATCTGTGTAAAAAGGATCTGGCATATTTACTTAAAGTGCAAACCTTTGACTCAGTTTATAAAATCAAAATATCTGGAAGAATTGTTAAATCTGTAATTTAAACAAAGATCTAAGTGATTCTTGGGTTGAAGAGTGGTTCCTCTCCTGCTGGTAAGTGTAGGGTCCTAAATTTGATCCCTGGTACCACAGTAAGAAAGAAAGAAAGAGAGAGAGAAAGTAAGAAAGAAGGAAAGAAAGAAAGAAAGAAAGGTGAGGAAGGAAGGAAGAAAGGAGGGAAGGAAGGAAGACCCAGGTGATTTTTATGAGGAGCCAGAACCACCTTGGTACCTGGTGCCACCATGCCAGAGCTCCCACAGGGCCTAGAAATCATGGCAATGAGCTTCAGAGCTGCTGAGAAGGGACCGGAATATTGGACCAACCTTTGCTCACCATGTTGGAGGGACTTCCACGAGCTTCCAGTCCAAACCTGCAGGTAGATGAAGAAACTAAGTCTAAAGAAAGCGAGTAATTAAGGAAAAATCCTTTCTAATATTCACAGTACCAAGAAAAACAAGAAATCAGTTGTTGCAGCTGTTTTTTAGTCTCTGTAATCCCTTGCAGAGCAAGCCTCACACACATCTCAGATGTCATTTGTGCTCTTATAAATGTTGAGTTCAAATATAAGTGATTAGTTGATATAGTTTTATATTTCTCAAATACTTGTTATCATTAATTAATTATCTGATTTAATGGTTCTGCTATAAACTGTGCAATCTCTGTAACAGTATCCAGTGGACGTCCGGGGTGTCCTTGGGGACAGTGGTTTAGGGCCGTCTGAGTGGCTCACTCACAGTGTGAGTGGCAGACCTCAAGTGTCCATGGTGCAGTCCTCATATTTTTAGTTTTAGAGACAATTTACCCAGAATTCATCAGGCAAAAGTACTAACAAATGATAGCATGGCAAACTAGAAATGTAATTAGATACTGTACAATGAAAAACATAATACTCAATAATTCTCAATATTTCTGTCCCAGTGGAGCATATAATCACCCCTAGGAGAAAAATGGCTTACCTACATTAGGCTGGGAAATCAGCCTAGTGATTGTATATCCTAGATTGAAACAGATTTCCTTTCCTTTTTTATTATTGATCTTTACTAGGGAGTAAGGGACTGTTTGAATGGATATTTGTAATTATAATCTAGGGCAGCGCTTTCTAACATTTGCCAGGATTGTTATTTTGGACAATGGGTATATTTTTAATTTTGTAAAGCCCTTTTATGGATTAGATGTCCACGTGAAGGTTAATTTTATGAATTAAATTGGCTGTGGTTTGCTTCTCTAGAGAACCCGGGTTGGTTCTCTTCAGAATTCATATGTCAAAACCTAATGCCCAGTGGTGGGTATGTGGATGTGGGATTTTGGACAGTGAGCAGGTTATGAGGGTGGAGTTCTCACAAATAGGGTCCGTGTTCTTACAACAAGAGCTGTGAGAGTGCTTGATTCCTTTCTTTTCTCCACCATGAAGATTAGACTGCCGTCTTCAAAGCAGAAACTTGTCCTTCAGCAGACACTGGAACTCCTACCACTTTCAGCTCAGGGAACTGTGAGAAATAAGTTCTTGCTGTTTAAGGGACTCATTGTATTTCAGCAGTAAGACATCTGCCAAACTGTTATCCAGAGTGGAAGTAAAGTTTTATATTGCCCTCAGTCATGCACAAGAGTTCCTGTTGATCCATATCTCTGTTGGCACTTGGCATTGTCAGCTTAATTTTAGCCATCTTTGTGAACATATGATACTTTATAATTTGTATTTATTTAATTATTATAATTATTATTGTATACTTAGTGCTGGGGATTGAACTCTGGAACTCACACTTGCCAGGCAGACATTGTGCTGCTGAGGTAAATCTCTCTTCCTCAGTTTTATTTTTATTTGTATGTCTCTAATCACCTGTGAGGTCAAATATTTTCTCATGTAGCTGTTATCTGCATCTGTCCATCAGTGAAGTCAAATTCTTTGTTTGTATTTTTCCAGCATTTTATGTTATTTAGTATCCAGATCCTATATATGTTTTGCTAGATTTATGCCTAATTTTTTCTCATTTAAAATTTAAATTATTACAAGTGGTATTTTTAAAAATATTTGGTAAATTCCTATCATATTTAAATAGGATTAGATTTTTGTTTTTGTTTTTGTTTTTGTTTTTTTTTTTTAGGTTTTTTGAAACAGGGTCTCACTTTGTGATTAGGCTGGCCCTGAGCTCAGTCTCAAACTCACATCATAGCAATCCTCCTGCCTCTGCCTCCCGAGTGCTGGGATAACAGGCGTGAGCCACCACGCCTGGCACTGTGGTATGTGGTACTGATTGTTGCTGGGCGTGAGTCTCCATGCCCAGTGTTGTCTGAGGTTACCAGGGGGTCGAACCCGGGCCCTTGCACTTGCAAGACAGGCGCCAGAACCACGGAGCTAAAACCCTGGCCCAATTTTTAAGTTTTAAATTTCAATTTAGTTTTTCTTCTTATCTTTTATTTCCTTATAAAGATTTCAGTTTTTTCCATTTGTTTTCAGAATGTTCACTATGACTGGAGAGAGTACCTTGTGCTCAGTCCATCTTTCCTGAAGCAGAAATCCTCTTAGCCTTTCTGCATCCATTGAATGTTTACAATAGCTCTGTTGAGATATAACTTGCATAATATAGAATTCATCTAAGTAAAGAATATAATTCATTGCCTATTAGTATATTCAAAAGTTGTATAGTATCACCATGATCAATTTAGGACATTTTCAAAATTCCCCAAAGAAACTCATACTCACTAACAGTTATTTCCCATTACCCCCAATTTCCATATCCCCGACCCTAGGCAACTAAAAATTGAATCTCTGTTTCTATGAGTTTGCCTAGGGTGGACACTTCATTTATTTATTTATTTATTTATTTATTTTTAGGTTTTTTGAGACAGGGTCTCACTTT
>PVIR01037262.1:0-15240 GCA_004026965.1 Petromus typicus | reverse complement strand
ACACCCCCACACCCCCCCCACACACCACCCACACCCACACACTCACCCCACACTCCGAACACACACCCCCCACCCCCCCCACACCCACACACTCACCACACACACACACCCGGACCTCGAAATAAACGTGCCCTAACGTTCAGCGTGTCGCTTACTGCTACTTGTATGTTACTGCTATCTACTGTTCCACTGGCTGGCTGGAGGGACGGGCGGCAGAAATTTCAGAGGAATGATCCGCCCTATATGCTACCATCAACACCAGCACAGTTCCTGTGCAAACCGCTCCTTCTCCAACAACTCTTTGCTCAGATTCGCTTGAGCAAAGTCCTGGGGGGGTGGGGGGGAATTCTGCACCATTAAGGTTGTTTGCCCTCTGATACAGATTAAATTAAGAGATGAGGCCAACACACGTGAGCACTGAGCAGCCTAGAAATGCTAAGCGCGGACGGAGGAACGATTTCTATTGAAATCTGGCAAAACGAACCTGCTCCTGCATTCTCCCTCCACAGTCCTCAACCTAAACCAGCCCCGCCCTCCCATCGCTGGCTACACCGTGATCAGTGTCATGCCCAGTCTCGCAGCACAATGAAGAAGTTCCTCAGTTGGCTGGAGACCAGCCGGCACGACTGCAATAGATTCCCTCCCCCACCCCCGCACCTCTTTCGGTGATGGTGGACTGCAAAATCAAGCCCCACGCTGTTCATCCGTAACGATTCAGACCTCCGCCTGCCGAGGCAGCGCACACCTGTGACCGCCGTCCCGCGGGAGGCTGAGGCAGGAGGATTGCTGGGAGTTCCAGGCCGGCCTGGGCTACATCGTGAGCTCAAGGCCAGCCTGAACTGAATAGTGCGGCCCCGTCTCAAAACCAAACCAAACCAAACCAAACCGAGCTAAACCGGGTCAGACTTCATTACAATGTCTGCTCTGTATACTTTTCTTTCTGTTGCTTTTTCTTGGAGGAAGCAGTTTTCAAATCTGAGCTGCAGATCAGTGAATAAATACAATGTATCTGTAGGGTACTGACACTCTAATTTATAAAAGTAAAAACCCGTATGGGCCGGGGAGTTAGCTCAGTGGTTCTGGCGCCTGTCTTGCAAGCGCAAGGGCCCGGGGTTCGATCCCCGGTAACCACATAACAATACTGGGCGTGGAGATACTCACGCCCAGCAGCACCCAGTACCACATAACCACAGTGCCGGGCGTGGTGGCTCACGCCTGTCATCCCAGCACTCGGGAGGCAGAGGCAGGAGGATCGCTGTGATGTGAGTTGGAGGCTGAGCTCAGGGCCAGCCTGAACTACAAAGCGAGACCCTGTCTCGAAAAAACCTAAAAAAAAAAAAAAAAAAAAAAAAAAAAAAAAAAAAAAAAAAAAAAAAAAGTAAAAACCCATGTAACCAGACACGACGTCAAGAAATAAAGCACAGACAGCCCTCTACAATACAATCACCATCGCCTTCCTCCCAGTCACAACCCACACCCTCTCCATGGTGTACTCATTAGTCCTCATCCTGATTTTTGTGCTGAGTGGGGGGGTCTTCCTTTCCAGGGCACACCCAGTTTTCTCAGTGAACCACTTCTTGAAATGTCGTTCCTTCTCCAGGTGGGTTACACTGACAAGTACACCTTCAATCAAACAGCTACCTAGGTGTGGGCTGATGTTTATAGTCTTTTAAGAGCTAGCGCCCCATTTGCCTGCTTGAAATGCTTCGCTGTCTTCTGTGAGGGCAGATCTAGAGTCACTTCTGGTATATGGGCAAGGCCAAGTCAATTGCTCCTCAAAAAGTACCTTGATTATTTTCTGGTGCATGTCATTCTCATTTTAGTTTTCAGTTTATCATAAAATGTTAAAAAAAAAATTGACGGTAAACATGAAAGAGATGGAACCAAAGCTTATGAATATAGGAAGTGAGGGTGGTCGGGAGGGCAGAGGGACGGGACAAAGCGAGAATCAAGATACACCAGGTACAGGCACAAATTTATAATGTTGAATATGACCATAACGGGTATCTGATATGGACCAATAAAACCAATAAATCAAAACAAACAAACAAAAACTGCTTTGAGGTTCCAGTTGGGATTTTTGTAGACCTTTCTTTCTTTTTTTTTTTTTTTTCCTTTTTTTAAGGTTTCTGAGACAGGGCCTCGCTTTGTAGTTCAGGGTGGTCCTGCACTCAGCCAGCCTCGAACTCTGCCGTCCTCCTGCCTCTGCCTCCCTAGTGCTGGGAGGCATTGCTGTATGTGGTCCCAGGGATGAAACCCAGGCACTTGTGCTTGCCAGGCAGGCGCCGGAGCCACTGAGCTAAATCCCTGGCCTTTGTTAACATTTTAGATTTGGCTCTTCATCAATACTGAATGTTTGACTCCTGGCTATGGCCTGTGTGTATTTTAATAAGATTTCCTTTTAAGTAACATCTTATATTTTCCTATCACACGATTTTTATCCGAGGTACTTCATCTTTTGCAAATACTACACCCAACATTTTAATCTCCCATGTATGTTGCCTGGTAACAGATTGCAATTGGCTTTTCTCCCTCAATGTTTTGGCCTACAAACATCTACATTTTTATTGATTTCAGTAATTGCTCTCCAAATACGTGCAGAATTTTACGTATCCATTGACATCATCTGCACATGATGCTAGAGTGGCTTTCGCATTTGCTAACACTTTATTCCTTCACCTTGCGTTACTGCTTTCCCTGGGCCCCGTTACTTGGTACTGCACTGTCGAACACAAGTGTCGAGGGTGGCCATCCCTACCTCAGGCAGCTCTGAAAGAAAAAGTTTTCACTAATTTTCTGTTAAGACTGAGGTCCAGGGCCCGGGACTTCTTATCTCAGTGGTTCCAGTACCTGCCTTGCAAGTGCAAGGCGCAGGTTCGATCCCCGGTAACCACATACCACAATGCCTGGCGAGGTGGCACACGCCCACCAGCCATCGGTACCATACAATACAATACCGGGCCTGGTGGCTCACACCTGTCATCCCAGCACTCGGGAGGCAGAGGCAGGAGGATTGCTGAGTTCGAAGCTCGCCTGGGCTACATCGTGAGCTCAGGGCCAGCCTGAACTACAAAGCCAGGCCCCGTCTCAAAAAAATAAAAATAAAAATAAGATGAGGTCCACTCAAGAGACAAATGTACGCAATGATCTAGATGGAGGGAGCCTGACTAAAACATTTGTAAAATAAAAGTTTCGTACAGGGCCTACGGAAATCTGTGTGAGGTTTTCTGGAGCTGGGGGACTCACAGTTTTGAGACCCGGGAATCATAGGAAGTTCCCTTTCTCCTTCAGTGTCCTTCTAGTGCTCGCTAATCAGAAAGTGTAGCACCACGCTCTTTGATACTACTTGGAAAGGAGAGGCGAAGTGCTTAAAGGAATCCCATCTTTATTGTGATCATACACTGATGGGTGAACGTGGAGCTGGAAGGCAATCCACTGATAACTGGCCTCAGATCCTCTCCCGGGTTAGGGGACTCCCTTCCTCCCTTGGTTTCTGTGAGTAGTAGGCACTCTCCCTGCCAGGATCAGAGTTGTGAGCTCACACAAGGATGATTATCTACCACGCTGCTGTTTCTCTGATGAACTGACGAAGACGGCAATAATCCTGACCGTTTCAGGAGCTGTAACCGAGTGCTAAGGATTCTTGGCGCACCCGGGATTCCTTGACCTACACTGAGTTTGCTGTGAAATCCAGGCCCTGCCACACAAAGCTGTCAGCAGCTCAGAGCAGAGTTCAGGAGCCCCGCCTGCTGATGCTGCCTGAGGCTGGCCTGCTCCCCCTGCAGGGAAAGCTTTGCTGTGCGCTGAGTCGGGCTCTTCCACCACAGGGGCCAGCAGCACAGGATCTCCTCAGCAATGGACTGGCTCCTGGCATTCACGTTGCTGAGCTCTCCTGGTGGTGGGGTCACCAGATAGGATGTGTCCTTGGTTCGCTGAAAGCAGAAATCAAAAGGAAAGCAGCCGCGTGAATTTACAAGCCAAAGCTCTAATCGTGAAGGCAAGGGAAACCATAGGGAGTTCAGCTTCCCTCTCGACCTTACCTAGTGTGTATGACCGACTCCGCTGGCAATCAAGCCGCTGTCACTTGTCTTCACTTGGTTTCAGAGTCCAAACTCGACAAAAGCAGATGCGAGAAAGCAGCATGTGGGGTTTGCTGTCTGACCCGGCAAACAATCCATTACCTAAATGTTAACTGGCAGCTCACACTGAGGAGAGACACCTTCAGGAAAAAGATTTCTCTTCTTCTGGTGTGCTCAGGATCAATGGATACAATAAGATAAATAACACTATAACAAAACTATCTTAAGAGCTACCAAGCCTTCACTACGCTTTTCTCTGGGACTGCGAGGGTACAAAGCCTGTTTGTGTCTTGTGTTCAGAAGCCACAGAAAACAAGTTAACCCACAGCCCTTTATCCCACACGGGACTGGGCCTATTTCGCACCCTAGGGGCCCTGAGAACCTGAACGCAAGGACTTGAATGTGAGCTGGGAATTTATCCTTTACATGTGTCTGCTGCTCATCCAGATGCTCGTACTGGTCCCGCTGGCAGTAGGGAGACTGAGCCGTGGAACGGGGTTCTTTCACTAGCAGGAGGAGCCTCTCTTTAGGCCTGGTCCCCGGGTAGACGGCAGCACTAGACACTGAATGAGCCATTCTTACTTGCTACGAATGACTTAGAACTAGGTTTGATGGAAACACACGCCTCCGTTCTGCATTTCCTGACGGAGGCCTCCACGGCCGCGGGGGCTCTACTTACAGGACACAGGGGAGGGGGCTGGGAGCCCCCTGCCTGGCACGGGCTGGCAGGGACCCACCGGGCACTGCACCCTCCACCGACACCCTGAGTGACACCCGCCGGAGGAACCGTGAATCAAGGGGGGAGCGGGAGGGAGGAAGAGGAGGTGCGGGGAGCACCGAGGTGAAGTCCGTGCTCCCCGTGTCCCTCACTCCATCCAACTCTGGATGTTTCTCTGGAGCAAGGTGAAAAGCTAAAGGTAGGATGTGCTTGCTCACACAAATCCTGTCAGTTGTTTCTCTTCGGTAGGTGGAGGGACAGGGGCGCTTTCAAGCTTCTGTCTAGGACCAGTGGTGCTGTTGACAAGGCCGACCTCGACTACACCAGAGAAACCAGCGCCACAGAGAGTCCTGCGCCTCGCGGCCGCCCCTAAGACACATAACGGTTTTCAAGGATGGTCACGCTCGGTTACATTAAGTTCCAGTTTGCCCTCGGAGAGTGGATGGACATGAGACTTTTCCTTCTCTCTCCGCTTCTTCTCAGTGAGAACACCAGACCACGTTTAGCCTTCGCGCGGGCCTGAGCTCCTCGGCATCTGCAAACTTAGCTTGTCCTGATTAGCTTAGAGGAATTTCAAGAACAGGCCTGGATTACGCAATCCTCTCCCCATGGAGAGTGGTCTGATCAGCATTTCTCTGGGCCCAGAAAGTAAACCAGCGAGTGATGGTCTGAGCCTTTTCTGGGAAAATCCCCCAGTGTCTGGCAGCCCAGCTCAGGACTGGGAAGGACTTTGGCTGTTTGTTATCTGATCAGCGGAAAGGTTCTCAAGACCTGACCCCAGCCTTTCAAGTCTGTGGACCGTCTCAGCCATCTTCTTTGCCTGGATATGTGCTTTTTAACTTCCTGGCCTCTCGTCCATGGACCTGGTGAAGATAGAAACCGCTGCACAGCTACACTCCTCTTCAGCCCCCGGCCACTTGGCAGTGGTCCTCCCTGCTATCCTCACCCCTCCCTGGGGCAACAAGCCACGGCCATGTAAGACTGAAAGTCCTACCAAGTGTGAGACCGAAAGCCTTACCAAACACTCTGGGGAGCAGGCTACAACGAGGGTCACCCGAGAGAGAACACACCGGGCAGAAGTTAGACGCTAACGCAGACTTCTATTAGTCTGGCCCGGCGGCACTCCCCAAGTGCTAGACTTAGAGGGGCACCCCGGTTCAGAGTTGGGGCCTCCTTAGGGGGACATTGTGGGAACCAAGCAAGCCGAAGGACAGAAGCGAGATTTTTGCAGTTAGGGGTGTTTCTCCTTATCTCTACAGCACAGTTACAAGGACATTATTCAGGACAGTCAGAGCAGTTTTGAGCAGTTTTTGCAACACAGTTACAAAGACATCCGGCGGCTTCCTTCTGGGCGTTAGGCACACTGTAGGCACCTTCCCACGTAGGCACCTTCCCACGCAGCCACCTTCAGGGAACTCAAGGTCTTTTGGTGTTCTGAGAGGGCCCGAGATAAAATGGCTTTACTTTTGTCTCACAGTCAGACAAGGCTCCTTTAGGCCTGGACATTGGCTCTCCTGAGGTGCATCGTAGATTCAGTTTCAGTTGCGGTTCAAGGGCAAGAGCCTCCTGCAAAGAGGCTCGTGAGCCAGCAGCGGTCACCTCGGTCAGAGGAAAAGCTTCCTGTGATAGTTGCCTCGACAGTGGGGCTGCTGGTTTTCACATGTACCTCTCCCCCCCCCAACCCCCCCCCACACACACACACTGGCTACGAAACGCAGTGGACTCCGGTGGTTGGCTCTGCTTCCTCCGTTTTTCCAAAATTCTTCAGGCCCGGGCCACAGAAAGCTCTTCAGGTCCTGATCCTTGTCTGCATTTTGCCTCAGAATACCACCCACAAGACTTTCCTTTCCAAAATAAAAGCGCATCCCCATATTCTACCAAGATCTAAGGCCGTTGACTGAGATCTTGGAGAATGGGGATGCGTTAGAAAACAGAGGAACTCACTGGTCAGGAACCGGTTGGACTTTTTCTGCTCATAGAACATTCTGAGCTGCGTAGCATGTTTGAATGTTGAAGTCATCAAGTGGCATTTGCGTTAACTGGTCATCATTTGTAAACTCTTCTCAGCAGCGGGATCCTAATCCTGAGCATTCCTTAAGGATTAGACTTCTGACACACCATCGGCTTAGATCTGCAGCAAACAGCCTCTTAGACTGTCACGGCAGAAAGCAGGACCTCGCAGAAGCTGTTCAGTAGGAAGAGCGAAGAAAACAGTACATTTGTAGAAAGCGAAGAAGTATCTGGACAACGTAGCCTGAAATGTGAAAAGGCACATGAAAATTCACAAGCTGGAACCCATGAAGTCTTAGAGATTTTCATATATTACTCATTAAAAAAAAAAAAACAGGTATGGCTTAGAAATGAGTTGACCAAGGCTTTGCAGGCCCTAAAGTATTGACTGCAAGGTTCTTTGGCTCAGGACACGCGTCGCCGTTCCGTGAATTTACAGGCTCATACCACAGTCGACATGGTGAACATCTGCACAAGCTCCAGAATGTTTTTCATTCTTCTCCATGTTGATTCCCTTTCTACTCCCTCTAATCTCTATTCCTGGGCAACCACTGAAGCGTTTTCTCTAATGACAGCAGTTTCTGTGATTGTATAGAGGTGGATCTGTGATACAGTTCACGCTTGATCATTCTTTTTGCTTTCTTTCAGCTCACTGTGACTAGTTTGAGATTCATCCATGCTCTCGTTTCTACCAGCAGGTCATCACTATTTGGTGTTGTACTGCGTTTCCATTGCATGATCATCGGGGTTGATTTCAGTGTTTGATGCCTACCAGTGAAGCTCCTGTGAATATCCACGTGCATGGCTTTGTGTGAGCCTCACTTTGTCCTTCTCTAAGCAGAAGCTCCATAGCACAGTATGGGTTGGTAGGATGCTTGATATTTTAAGTTCAGCTTAGCGCTGTAGACTGAGTTCACCTTGTTGCTTAAAGCCCTGTTGGTAGTTCAAATTGGATAGATTTGCTCTCAGCCCCTGTCAGAGGAGGGAGCAAGTAATCTATTACCTAACAATGTGTTAAAGAGGCCCTTGGTGTGTTGGTCTCTGTGTTGTTTCCTTTATCACAGCGGATTTGGTCCATAAGCTCAAAGCCCACCCAGCACCACATTCAAACTTCAACTCTTGCAATGGCTTTACATGCAGTCCAAATTCCTCTCTTAGTTTCTCTCTCTGTCTGTCTCTGTCGTGGTCTCTCTGTCTCTCTGTCTCTCTCTGTGTCTCTCTCTCTCTCTCTCTCACACACACACACATGCACACACAAGCACACATATATATATATATGTAGCCATTTAGAACTTGTCTTCTTGACATACCTCACAACACTGAAACCAACGTGTGCTAGTCAGAGTCAAGGCAAACCTGGGGACGACAGAAGAATCCATGCCCCATTCTCTCTCAGTGTCCTGACTGAAACACTGTGACTCTTGCTGGTGAACAATATCACCCAGACTTCTGAGCTCAACTGTCTGTTGACCTGACATTCCTCTCATGCCTTGGGCTATGCAGAAAGAGGCCTCAAAACTGGGTTTACAACAGAGTAAACCTGAGTATTTTAAAGTGAAAGTGACCTGTAGAGATGTGACCTAAGCCTGGCCCTGTGGGATTGTCACTACTTGTGAGGAAAGAGGCACCGTCCTTGTCAGCATGACTAACCTGCCGGGGGTCCCCTTATCCCTCCTTTCCCCAGCACCTTTGGCTCTTCCTAGTGTCTGCATGGAGGATGTCAGCATTCTCAAAGCAGGAAAAGGAACAGCATCACTGCATTTATTTATTGATTGATTTGTTTCTTTCTTTATTTTTGAGACCAGGTCTCTCTTTGTAGTTCAGGCTGGCCCTGAACTCACTATGTAGCCTAGGCCAGCCTCGAACTCACAACAATCCTCCTGCCTCTGCCTCCCCAGTGCTGGGATGCAGAGCATGAGCCCCCACGCCCGGCCTTGTCATATGTGGTACCAGGGATCCAAGTGGGGCCTTGGGCTTGCCAGGCAGAGCCTAGAAACACGGAGCTAAATCCTCAGCCCCAGGAGTAGCATTCTTTACCAATGCAATAGTGCTTTTCTCTTCCCCAGGAGCTGCCCTTGCCTCCTCCCCTTCTGGAAAGCAGTCACCAGCTGCTGCCTCTGCAAGGTCTCCTGTTGGGAGAAACTTCCCCTCTTTAGCAACCTGTCAAAGCACCAACCAATTGAAGCCTGTGCTGTGCTGCTGCCATCTAGGGGCTAGGTGTTTTTATTTCGGCAGCCACCAAATCTTCACACTAAGTGCTGAGGAGGGTGGGATTTCACTGATGAATGTGAAATTCACTTACAGTCTACCCATTCAAGAAGGCGAACCATGAGACCTGTACTACCCTTGCTGAAGCAGCTCATTGCCAGTTTGCCGCCTGGAGAGGAAGCGACAGCTCAAACTCCGGGAGAATCAGCGGTGTGAAAGACAACACTGGAGAAGATTAATGCTCTCCAAAAGAAAAGGCCACAGACTCCCCTTATGACCACTGGGATAAATGACCCTCGGCTTGGCCAATAACCACCCAGATCACAATAAAGACAGAGAATATGAAAAGGGAGCATCCGGAAGGAGGGGTCAGTTCGAGACTGGGGAGGAGCCCCATCTTCTCTCTGGCTGCAGGCCCGGTCCCTTCTTTAGTACCCAGGTGAGGAAACAAATCATAAGGGACGGCCTGGTTATGCAGAACGGGTAGGGAGTGAATTCTTCCCAACAGATGAGGACGTTAAACAGTTAGCTGCCGTGCTGCAGGACCGGAAACCTTGCTCCTACCAAAAGATCTGGTACAATTGGCCCAGAATCTAGGAACGACCCACGCGAACGCTTCGGAATCTAGTTCATACACACCGGCCTGATGGACATCTTATGGCCTAGAAGGTTGCGCACTGGACTTTGAGACTCACGGTGGCCCAGGAAGACTCTGACTGGTAAGAGCCCTGATCTCCTGCACCACTTGGGGATGCAGGCTTGGGCTTACCAGACCGCAAGGGATAAGTGGCATGGTGACTTGACAGTCCGAAGGCAACAGAACTGGGTTCCGAGTTCATCCAAAGGTTTCCCGGGGCACTGTGTGCGTAGGAAGGGGTGCGGGGGTATTCCTCACAAAGCTCGGGGTTCTTTTTACCAGGCAGGTGGCCGGTGCTGGAGGAAATTCAGGGGCCAAAACTATGCTGGTTTAACAAAATTCAAAAAGGAAAGCTCAGTCAGGTGTTGGCTGTGAACATGACAGACAGCAGCGTACCTGCCCCAGATAGAAACTACCTTCCACAAGGAGCCTTCCTCTTCTTAGGCCAAGCAAGCCCTCTCCAGACAGGACCCTGTGTAAGCACCAAGCCTGAGATACACGGGAGAGGACAATCCACAACTGGAGGACCTCTGGCGGGGACCCACTGGAGCAATCACAGCACTCCCCGGGGTCAGATCGTTTCCCACGGCGGGCTTTCCCATGTTCTCACGTTCCCATGGTCTCCTGAGAGGAGACTTAGTCTCCTGCATAGAGACTTCCTGTCTCTCTTTTGATCACTGCGACTGGCTGGAAAGCCTCCCTCCTAGGGATCGGTAGTCCAAGACGGCTCCTTCTAGCACACAGTCACCCACATTGCTTCATTAAATGTGGTTTAGTTTCCCAAAGTGAACCACTCTGGCAGGCTGTCATCCAGGCTACCCAAATCTCAGCTTCTTACCCCCAGGATGTGCTCACGCTTTACAGGGAGCTTACAAATCCCAATCGAGGAGCTTAGCACTTTGGATGAATTAATTAAAGGGCTAGTTCTTCGCATAAGTACAGTTTTCCCACTCTGTCCCGGCAACTCAGGTTTCCTCTTACTGGAGTGGATCTGCCCAGCCAACAAGTGAGGTCACCAAACAAGCCTGAGACTTATGTGCCGCAGGTGGGCACTTCCTGGTGAGCCCCACGTAACTTTTCTCTGACTGGTTTGGGTTGGAAATCCATCACCGTGGCAGCCAAGATGAGGCGCTCACTGAAAGACTATCGGCGGTCACAGGATCCTTAGAGAAAGAGCGACCGCTGCTTCTTACCACTCACTTTCATTGGTCTTGAATGGGTCTGTGATAAAAGACACGGCCCACGAGTGGAAGCAAACTCCAGCCCGTAGAGAATTTAACCATGCCAGAGAAAGTCTAACAGATATTGTCCCGGTTGCTTTCTCCTTGCTGGGACAACATACCTAACACCCATAAATTAAAGCAGAAAAGGCTTATTCTAGCTCTGTGTGTAGATGCTTCGGTTGACAATTGGCTGGCTCCACAGCTGTGCTTCATGACAGATGGGCGCAGAAGAGGAGAAACTGCTCGTGGGATGGAAGGAAGGAAGCAGCGAAGCTTCCTCCTTCTTCCTCTCCTTAGTCCATCCAGGCTATAAGCCAGTTGGTTAGTCCTACCCACACCTAATAGCTGGTGTCACCCATACCCAGTTTCTTTCCTCCTCAGTAAGTCTGTCATGCGCACTCACATCTGTGCTACACCAACCAGGAAACTAACCCAGTGTCACACAGCGGGGATCCAGTCCCATGCCAGAAGCCTCGCATGAGGCTTTGGGGAGCCGCCAACAGCAGGCATTGTTGTTTTCGTGGATGTCATTCAAAACAACAGGAAGTTTCTGTGAAGGCCAGGATATCTATTGTCTCCTTGGATGTGAATCTGGGGTTACAGGCTTGCCTACCAAGTCCCGTTCAGTAAAATATTCACAGGTGAGTTCACCACATTCTACCTTTATCTTGGAGAGTCAATACCATCCCTTTAGCCAGTCGCTCACTGGGTACACGACTAACCCTTGACCAGAGCAGTTTCCTGCCAACAGGACACAGACGCACTGCAGTTTCATCAGAAGTTGCCACTTGTCATTAAGCTAGTGATCTATTTCTCACTGGGCACGCCCATGACTGTTTCTCATAGAGAGATCACTGCAGTCCCGTGGAAGTCTCTTACTGGGAGAAGGTGCATGATTAAGCCACAAAAAGTAAAAGTCTTTTAAGACTGGAGGGGTCACTCAGAATTCAGAAGGGTGGGACAATTCCCACGCAATAACAGACAAGCTCCTGGTGGGTACACCTCCCGCTCTGGGAAGGGAAATACAGTGGTTGACAGGAGCGATTGGATTCTAGCACAGTACATACCTCGCCTTCAGTAATCGCCAGCCTTTAGGAAGGCATCTGTTGTGACACCTGTCAATCTTTCGTTTTTGACTAGGGACCTGGGCGACAGTAGGTTGTCACATGAGCCACAGCACCCTGATAGAGACACTCCTCTGGTGCTGGAAGGAAATACTTGACCACCATAACTCAGAGAACGAGAGGTTTACTTTGGCTCCCAGTTTCCGTGGCTTTAGTTCACGTTCTGCCAGCTCCAAGGAGGAAACTACAGGTCAGAATCCTGCGACAGAAGGAAGCTGCTTACCGTGTGCCATAGTGCCCGGAAGTGCAGAGAGAAGGAAGGGCCCAGGGATGAGGGTGCTCACTCCTGTGTCAAGCCTTCAGCGATCTGCCCCTTCTAACCCGGAGCCACCTCCAAACGTGAGGCTTTGGGGAGTACTTTCCATCTAAGCCATAAGAGATACTGTAACTTTGGCTTGGCCTCTAGTACCCCCAAGGGTGGAACTTACATTCAGAGGTTTCTGTTACCACTAAATATGTGTCCCACAAACTCTGGACCCCATGCACAGGGAGATGCCTGCCCACGTGCTTGTGGTGTAAGTAGCCCCCAGACTCATCGTTAGGTAGTCACTGCAATAGGGCCACACTTGGGGACCAACAGGGCTCTTACTGAAGGTGCTGTCTTCACTGAGGCAGAGTCAGTTCGTCTGTGGTTGAGGTCTTCCTGCTATGTACCCTCGGTGATGGAGAAAGGTGCCCACAAAACTGAGTTAACCACAGAGGCATGTTTACTTAAATGAAAGTGGTGTCTACAGGATTGTGCTAAGTCTGGCCCTGCTGCAGTGTCACTGCCACAGGGAAACAGAAGCCCAAACCTTGTCAGGGAGGTTAGTTAGACATTCTCTGCCCAGGACTCCTCCAGCTCGTCCTCGGTGAGGACTGGATTGAGTGAGGATGGTGAGCTCCCTCACAATAAGAAAACTGAGGCCCAGGGACGTAGCTCAAATGGTACCACCCCTACCTTGAAAGCACAGTGCCTGAGTTCAATCCCTGCTACCTTGAAGAAAGAAAGAAGGAAGAAGCAAACACAGAAACAAACCAAATTGATTGATCACTTCCTTTACCATTACCATTGGAGTGAGCAACACAGGATATGAGAACAGACAATGGAAAGCTCCAGCTTAGCATTCTTATCAAAGTGCTCCATTCTGCATGTATACTACAGACCGATGTGTCCAATGGGCCGGACTGCGTGTGAAACAGAGTCCACCGTTGCAAACATTTTCTGTATGGTTCGTGCTTCTCATCAACTCCTGCTCAATGGCTAGTGGAGTTAGAAGACTACCTGGTCAGAACATGGGCAAAATCAAGCCCGGAAAACGCGAGACTAAGCCATTTGCGGTAAGAACCTGTGGCTAAACAACCAGCACATTTACCTATGCTCTCCCCATCACTGCCCACCCTAGGTTAGCTCATGGCAAAAAGGAAGTGGAGGAGGTGTGTTCTACACAGAAACTGACCAAGTGACTTAACAGCCAAATGAGTTAAGCCTCTGGAAGGGTGGTCAGTCCCCCAGAACTTTTGGACAGACACTCATACCCTCGGTTGCTGAGCATACCAGAGATCCAGCCCGTGGATTTCTCGGAGACATGAAAATCAACTGTCAATAAGCAAACGGGCTGGATGTAGTGGTGCCCACCTGTAGTCTTGGGACTGTGTGGGGCTGAGGCACGAAAATGGCAAGTTTGGGACCAGCCTGGACAATATAGTAATTTAAGTGTGATCTAGTCACAATATGTACATGTATATCTTCAGGGTTGTAGGTCATTGTGAGGGCCCAGGGTTCAATTTCAAGTATTTTCTAAATAAATAAGGATATTAGAAATACAAAAGAGAGAAAGAAAGAAACAAAGAAGGAAAGAGAGAAAGAACTCAGCAAAGGAACATTTGCACAAGCCAGAAAGGGCTGTTTTGGATGTCAGGAATACAGAGCCTTGGACCATCTAGACAGACAGAGAAATTTACAGGGAAGGGTCACATCAGACATGGAAATTCAAGCCCACTTCAATGAGGTTTTCTCTCAAGCAGCAGAATGTATGAAATATGTCTCAACTGTGCTACCTGGGCTTGCCTCTGACTCACCCATGAAGGCATCAAGCTCTGCTAATGTTGCAGAGGAGCTAAGAGAATGTGTTTTATAAACATCTCGAATACCAAAGTTATCCAGACAGACTGAGGCTCCCACTTCCCTGCAAAGTACGTGCGACAATGGGCGTTACAGGGAAACACGATAGTATTTAGATTGTTTAACTCTCTGACGGTCCTCCAGGAGCACATATCGTGGAATAACATGTTGATATTTCATTTATTATTTAATCAATTAATTCATTTAGTTGTCCCTGCGATTGACTCCAAGACTTTGCCCTGAAATACCTTTCCAGCCCCTTCATTTACTTTTGTTTTTAAATTTTGTGACATGGAGCCAATAAGCCAGTAAGTTGCTCAGGAGCCGGTGGAATGCACATGCGACTTTCTGGCTCAGCCCCCGAAAGCTGGGAGTGCACGTGTGAGCCATCCCATAAAATGAGTGAGCACCATGGAGTCTGTGGAGAGAGTGTGACCTAACCTCTCCTTGCGTGAGAATTTCCCACTCTCGCTCATGCCAACTGCGCATCTATCGGTGGGTTCCTTCGGCCCTGGTCATCTTTGCCCTAATCCTAAAGACCCGTATCCCACTGCTGGCAACGTATATAAGGAAGCTCTGTGCCACATGCACACCAAAAGCGGACACAACCCAGGTCACCGTGGGAACAGACAGAAATACACCACTGGCTGTTTCTCTTGGTCATTCTTCCCAAGAAATCCACAGGTGTCAATACGGAGTCGGCGCTCCTGCTTCCGTCTCTGCTACCAGGAAACCACATCCTTCCAGCTGAGCCTCAGTCTGCAATACTGCTTGTGATTCACAGCTGTCTAGTAAGCTGTCTGGGCTGCCTTATATTTCATATCAGATGAGACCCGCTATTATCCACTTGTGTGGTTAGCAAATAGAGCAGTGGGCCACTATCTTCTGAAGCCACTTCAGAAATACAGAGATGGTATCCGTCTGTTATTCCAACCTGAATGCTTATGGGTGATGCTATTCAATTAAAAATACTATGATCCACAAACAATATCTACCATCCCTGTGGGACTGCACAGATAAAGTTACAGCTATTTCTAAATCCTGATATTGGCATGAATGTCAATGTTGTCCACAATGTATGCCCTTCTAGATCTTGACTTCTTTTTCTACTACTTATACTGAGAGTTTATTCCTTCC
>PVIR01037261.1:0-15246 GCA_004026965.1 Petromus typicus | reverse complement strand
CAAGAACTAAATAACTTTAAATGCAAATATGTACACATAGTCTCTGATATATATCTTTGTGACAGAATATTAATTTCCCACATTTTAAATCTTAAAGAAAGAAAAGGGAAAAAATGGAGCACAGCTTTTGCTGTTTATTGTCTTGGACCAGTTCTACTCAGAGGCTTCTAATCCTGGAGTTTTATGCAAGCATAGCACCTTTGAAAGTAGGTGATTCCTTGTCTTTTTTGAGACAGGGTCTCGCTTTGTAGTTCAGGCTGGCCCTGAGCTCAGCCTCAAACTCACATCACAGCAATCCTCCTGCCTCTGCTGCCCGAGTGCTGGGATTACAGGCATGAGCCACCATTCTCAGCACTGTGGTGTGTGTGGTACTGATTACTGGTGGGTGTGAGTCTCCATACCCAGTATTATATGTGGTTGCTGGGGAATCGAACCTGGGCCATTCCACTTGAAGACAGGTGCCGGAACCACTGAGCTAACTCCCTGGCCCGGTGATTCCTTGTCTTAAGCTGCTAAAGAATTTCACCCTAAGACAGGGCTCTCAAGAGCCCACGGTTCTCTAAAAGGGGGAAAGTGATGCTTAAACAGTGATTGAACCAGGAAGAATTAAAAAAAAAAAAACCCAGTAAAATGTCCCCCAGAGCCTTGTCCTAGGAGAGTGAGCAGATCTCAAATGCCACTGGGAACTTCGGAGGACGAAGTTGCCAATGTATCCAATTTACGATGGTGCCATCATTTGAGATCCCAGGAATGCATTAAAAACAAAAAGTTTGTCATCCCCAGGCCTTGCAAACCAGAAATTCTCGGAGGGGAGCCCAGAAATGTGGGGTTTACCAACATCTCCAGATAGAGCTGAGGTATTGGGACCAAAGTTTTGGAGCTGGCAGAATTTCTCAGGAGTGGAGTTGTTTAATACTGCAGAGCAAGGCAAGGGCTTAGCCTGCACCACACCCAGAAGTGTGATTGCTGCTAGCTTTGTGTGATTCTTTGGTGTACTAGACCAGCAGATTGATCTGCGATGGGAAAGAAACAGTCTCGAACAGATTTCTCTGGACACAGCTTCACACAGTACAAATGGCACAAGCAATAGTCCCGTGGACTTGGGCTTGAATACCAGCTACGTCTTAGGCTGCCTATGTGATGCTCAGCCACTACCAACCTCTCAGTCTCAGCTTCCTTGTCTCTACCTGATGGTAATAATAAGGAGCTTATCTACTCTGAGAGGATTCAGTAAGATGGGGAATGCACTTGGCACAGGGTCTATTGTACTTTTGACGGACACTAATCTCCTTCTCTTGACGTCCTGATCCATTCCCATCACAGTTCCTGGAACACTGTTCAGGAAAATTGTGCCAGGGTTCAGCTCAGTATTTTGGGCTTAGAGTTCTCTCTCACCACTTACTGTCAGAGAAATGAGCGCTTGAGGTACTTGACCTGTCTGCCCTTCAGTGTCAGCATCTTTAAAATGGGGACAATAAGAGCATTTGCCTCCTAGGTTTGGAGTGAGGATCAGCTGAGTTAATACGAGTAAAGCACTTAAAAACTGTTCTGGAACATTATAATTCTCAGTAAGTGTGGTCGAAAAAGAAAATACAAATATACTTCTAAACTCAGGAAAAGCTTAAATGTCAAAGAAATGCAGCATATTAATTTTCCTATGAATATTTGTTTATGTTATCACAGATTCAGTGTGAGGCAGAACAAGAAGTGATATGAGGTAACAGGAGTGGGAAGGGGGGCAAGGCCAAGCAGGGCCATTGCCCATTTACTTCTAGAAGGAAACACAGGGACAATAACTTCTAAGAGTTTAAGCTGCAAAGTGACCTGTTCACATTGATGTTTTTTATTTAATTGAAATCTTTATTGATACATTACATATACACATCATGATTGCACTCAATAATGAGAATTTGTACCAGTATATGACACAACTTAATTATCATTTTTTCCCATAGCCCTACCCACCCCTCACCCCCACCCCCTATATACATAAACTTTGTTTCCTTTCTTTTTTGTTATAATCTCATTATTTTTCCCCCTCTACCCCATTTTGCTTTGAGTATTTTCTATTTCACAATATATAACATATATTCTAGAACTCATTTATATCTTTATTTTCTCATACCAGAGAAAAGATGTGATATTTACACACCTGTGACCTATTTATTTCACTTATGAGGATGTCCTCAAGGTAGGTCCATTTAAGTATAAATGATTCAAACTTATCATTTTCTATGGCAGAATAATACTCCATTCCATAGAAGAACCACAGCTTTTTTATCCAGTCTCCAGTTGATGGACATTTTGGTTGTTTCCAAGATTTAGCCATCAAAAACTGAGCTGCTATAAACATGGGTGCCCATATGTCACTGTGATATGAATCTTTTAATTCTTTTGTGTATATACCTAGCAGAGCGATGGCCAGGTCAAATGGGACCTCCAATCCTAGCTTTTTGAGGAATCTCCAAACTGATCTCCACAGGGGTTGTATGCACATTGATGTTTTTGATGGCACTGTGGAAAAGAGATCGGAAGAGGCTCAGAGGGTGCAGGGAAAACCAGTCGGTGGGGTTTTACAAGTCTAAAAAACGTGGTGTCTGTGAATACAGTGGAGGCAGAGGAAATGGAGTAGCTCAGAGTTTGAGAGGAGAGAAAAGAGGGAATAGATGGGACTTAGGGTGAATCTGAATGGGAGGACAGGGAGTAGAAGGCATCCAGAATGATGATTGTGTTAGCCACTGGGACACAGAACCTGACACTCTAACGTAGGGGAGAGGCTTGGGTTGGCTTGAATTTCAGTGAGTTGTCTATGTTTGGCTGGCTCCTCACCACAAAGAGGACAGTAGAAGGGCCTGGTGGAAGATTGCTGCACACTTCATGGTGGTCAGGAATCAGAAAAAGAAGAGAGTAGCTCAGAATAACAATCATCCTTCTACGTCACACTCCCAGAGACCCAGCTTTAGCTGGGTCCCTCCTACTAATGGCAGGTTTAGCTATTATATTCATCAAAGGATGAATTATTCATCAATCTAGTGCTCCCATGAGCCAATCATCTTCCAAACACGTGAGAATTTGGGGAACATTTTCGATCTAAATCAGAGTGATGGCTTCCCTGATGGCATTTGGAAAGGACCCAATGGGAAAGAGAAGAGAGTGAGTAATGTCACTGGACAGATCGCTGTAGGGTGTAGTGCAGACTTAGGCCAGAGGAACAAATCAGAGAGTTGTGTGTTTGTAAGTGGCAACTAGAGTCAGGGAACAGGTGAGATTACCCTGGGCAAAGGACAGGAAGCTCTGCCTTGGGGGCTGGATGGCCAGGGGCAAAGGGGTGGGGATGGGGATGGATAAAGAGAACTGCAGGATACCTATGGAAACCTATGGAATACCTATGGAAATCTCAACTTTTGTTTTTTTTCTCGCTCTTCTTCTTCTGTTCTGTCATTTTAAGTGGTAAGCTTGGTTTTATTATTCATGGCCTCAGAGATCTTGGCAGAACCTAACCTAAAAGGATTCTGAAGCTAAGACTCTTACAGTTTGGGTTAATGTCCAGAACACAAAGCAAAACTCCAGGGAAGAAGGGAGAGAGACCTGAAGGGTCTTGAACTCTGAAGACACACACAGTGCCCAGCCCTAAGCCTCAGCATCCAGAGCCTTTCTGAAGCTTCAAAAACAACAGAATCTTTGGGCCTGAAGGCTCACAGTAGACCTGTAAGCATTTCTAGAGATAAAGAGAAAACTAGAGCCCAGTGCCCTCCGGGTACGTGTGGCTTCTGTATCTTTGCCTGCCAATCAACTAGAATGCTCAAAAATAATGAAGTTAAATTTTTCACTAGGTTGATGTAGCAAGAAAGTTTGAACTTGGACTTAAAAAAATAGTTTGTTGATGATACCACGCTGGCATTTGAAGAAAGAAGAAAAATGAGCCATTGGTTTTAATGGAAGTGAGCTCATTCATATTTCAATCTACATCTTTGATGACTTTGTTTTCAAGTAAGATAACAGAATTGTGATGTTTTAGAACTTTTCTTGACCAAATTGATGATGCAAATAATTCTCACTTGAAACTTTTAATTTTTACAGTAAAATAAAGTTCTTTTTGATATAAATACAGTATATTTAAGGTGATGTATCAATACATCTATATTTTCATGTTTCTATAGTTTTCCAACTACATTAATGTTTAGGAAAAAATTCACCCTTAAAATGCATTAAAACACATATGTAAAGGCACACATTTCCTTTGCCCCAAGCTTCAATCTGACTGTGTCTAGCACTGGTTTTTCATTTAAAATCTTGACATTTTGTTCAATGTGGATTTTTTTTTGCATTAATTGGATTTTTTTGAAATGTTGCATTAAAATCATTTTGTGTACTGAGTTTATCCCCTTAAATTTTACACAAGAGGCAGCTACCTCTTGCAATTCACTCTAGTTCTGCTTTTACTTCTTATTAACTAACCATGGACTAAGAATCTTCTCACTTGCTAGAGAAGTAGCAAGATGTGTAAGAAGAAACACGGGAGCGTGTAATATCAAAGAGATCTTTCCAAAAGGGAATCAAATGTGAAGCACTGCTGAGAAATCAACTAAAACTGAGAGTGACTCGTACATTTGTTGTGCACCTGAAGGTCACTCGTAGTTTAGTGTGAAAAGCCTATGTGCAGTAACATAGGGGGACTTGGGCTGGAATGGACTAAATAGTGAGGTCCAAGCTGGGAAATGAACCGTTTGACTGTGGACCACTCTCCCAAACTGTCTGACTAAAGAAGGGATGATGAGGCAGTGTCTGGTCAGAGAATAGTCAGAGGAGGTGGGTGCATTTTTATATGATCCACTTGCAAGAGAGAAAATTCAATGCACAGAAGAAAAAGTAGGGTCAGTGTTCATAGGTTCCTGGGAAAGTCTGGAGGAGATGACCCCAGGATGAAGGTATGGGAGCACGGGTGCAAAGCAGGACACGTGAGGTCTCCTGCACTTCAGGAGGGGGGAAGACGGCAGCCTCCCATGTAGATGGGTTTTTATATCTGGTAAGAAGAAGTTAGGAAGCACCTTCAGGGTCCTCTACTTTTCTTTACCAAAAAGGAGAAAGATCCCCGGAGAAAGGAAGATGATAATGGAGGATGAATGTTTTCAGGGATAGGAAAGGTCTTGAGGGCTGTTGTAGGACCTGTGGCTGGGAGTTAGCCCTTAGCAAAGTCATTCACCATCCTGGTCATTAAACAACTAACTCCCTTCTGCTCTGGAACTCTATGCAGCTATAAACATGAGGAACCTCTCTTGGATAGAGCCTCTAGGATATATCAACTGAACAACAAAGCATCCACACATCTAGGGCAGCATCTTTTGCACAAGAGGGAAAATAATATTTAGTTATATCCACTTGGATTTACATAAAGAAATACGAAAAAAATACAAGCAACTGATAAAGAATGGTAGTACAGAAAGCAAGGAAGAAGAAGCGTGGTGAATGGGACAAAGGTAGAAAAGACATGATCAGTGTACTGTACATCTTTCTGGTTTTAGTTTTTTATTATTGGTGGTCCTGGGATTCAAACTCAAGAGTACTGCTAAACTACATCCCAGCCCTCTTCACTTTTTAAAACTTGGAGGTAGACTCTCAGTGAATTACCCAGGTAGGACTTAAAGTTCCAATCGTCCTGTCCCAGCCTCCTTGAATGCCGAGATTCCAGGCTCACACCACTGTGCCTGGCTAGTTTTTGATTTTTGAGTCACGTAGATATACTGACTATTAAGAAATGAAACTTAAAACCTTAGGGGTAGAGGTATAGCTCAGGAATAGCATGTTTGCCCAGTATGTGTAAAGCCCCAAGTTCAATACTCAGCACAGAGAGAGAGAGAGAGAGAGAGAGAGAAGAACTGAGACTTAAAAGTGAACTCAGAGTCTGTCTTCAGGCCAAGTCAAAGTTGTCAGGCACCCAGTGATGTTTTTAACTGACTGCCCTGTCAGTAAGAGAACTGTATTTCTATATCTTCCTGAAGGATGTTACAAGGACCATTAGTATTACAGGGAAGAATCATTACTTTCACCCCAAAGCTGGTGTTTTCTTTTTCTCAGAGGGTGGATAGGAGTCCCTAAGGGCCGGCCTTTGGTGGTGCTTTCTCAAGTCTTCCCTCTCCATCAGGAATTTTATTCACTCCCTTTGCTTAAATTGGGCTCTGTAACCTACATCTCCAGTTCTAATCTCCTTTCCAAATTCTAGGCCTGAAATCCTAGTGTCATGATCTATCACAGTCACAAAAGGAAGCAGGAGGCACATTCAAACTGGGATCATTTCAGAGTGTTTTGACAAAGAGATGACTTACAGAGATTTGCAGAAGGAAACCCACTGAGCTATAGGAGTTAAGCTTTCATAAACCCTAAACTCACAGGATGAGGAGAGGCAGGTTCGGAGAGCAGATTGCCTTGAGAGAAGAGCGATTACTTATCAGGGTGTGCACGCAGCCTGAGGTGTCCTCAGTAGGAGACACCAGAGAAATATATACTGGACCTGACTCCCCTCCCCTCCTTATCTCCCGCTGGGCTCCCCTTTGGTCAAACTCAAACAGAAACGAGAGGGCAGGAGAAAAGAACTCAAAGTAAAGCCTCTGGAGCCAGAACACAGTGGAAAACAGAAAGCAGATTGGAGGAGGACAAACACCTGTGATAAGGATGGTTCCACTGGTGTCTGGTGGGTACTTCAAACTCAACATTCTGACGCCAACCACACTGTCTTTTCCTTCGTTAACTTCATCTTCATCCTGGGTTCCTTAGTTCTCTTGTTACCAGTATCACTAACATTCTGAGTTGTCCTCAAGTTCATTCCCCTGCATGCACAAATACACACTGAGGCTTTCTCTTCCATTTCAGATAAAGCTCTTGGAGACAGAGCTCTTGAGCCTGGACTCAGTAAATATCTCATAAATAACAGCAGATGATACTTCCTGGGCACTTGCCCTGCTATGAGGTATAGTGCTGAACACTGCATTTTGATCAGTGGTTCCCAACATTTCTGGCAAAAGGAGCTAGTTTTGGGGAAGACAATTTTCCACAGAGGGGAAAGGGTGGTTCCCAGGATGATTCAAGTGCATTACATTTATTGTATACTTTATTTCTATTATTATTTGATGAAATAATACTTCTATTATTTTATATCATGAAATAGTTTTAAAACTCACCATAATGCAGACTCAATGGGAGCACTGGGCTTGTTTTCCTGCCACTAAATAGTCCATCTGGGGGTGACAGGAAACAGTGTCACCTGAAATGTGTTACTTATGTCCGGTCTACTCTGCAATCTCACTTTGCTATCTCTACAGAGAATCCTGTTTCACAAATATAGGTATTGGAAATGGAAGTAGCCCTTTCAGTACTTTTGTAACAATTTTAGGATATTCCACCTTGACTTTAACCCAGGACTTACAGAGATTTGAAGTTATCTCATATATACTTTTAAGACCACCATGATCAGTGGTCTCAAGCAGGCAATCCTCTTATGACACAAAGTTGATTTATCAGGCTAACTCACATGTGGGCCATGGACCCATTCCTTCCCAATTCAGGGGTCTTTGTGGTTGAGAAGTAATACTCAAAACTTTTTAAAAACTGAGATGGCTATCAGGCAGCAGTTGTGGGACGAAGTTGTTGACTCAATCTTTTAAAATCTCTGCTACCGTTTGAAACATATCAAAAATCCCAATGTTCATGCATCACCCCCATTATTACGAAGTGCCTACTTTACCTACCAAGTTGAACACAGTTGGCATTCTCCCCTGAAGTGACAGATTGAGTTTGATAAGCAGGTTGAATATGTCACCCAAGAAAGCAAGAGTTGTGACCCTCTCTGTGTCACTGATATGTGCTGCAGTTGATGACTGTTCTAAAGGAAGTCTCTGGAGCAGCTCTCATAACTCAGAATACCTGGCCAGTGGTCCACCCTCAGGAAGCCATCTCACTTCTGTGTATAAGATATGTATGGTTTGTACTCATTTCCTCAAAGAGTTGTGTGAATAGGCACAAGTTAAGTGGTAGCATCTACTTTAATGCTGCTGATAATTTTAATCACATCCTGAAAATGTTAGGTTCAAGTGATATTTTTTGGCCAACTAGCACTTCTTTATGGGTTGCAGGCATAAAGTTCAGTGAACCAGACGTAATAGCACCAACTTTGCTTATTGAAAAAAGAATTCAGAATGTTGGTCAAACAATAGCCATCCCTTGATGTCATCAGTGGATAGATTCTAGTACCCTCAAGTTCTTTATATAAAATGGCACTGTTTACATAGAACCTACACACTCCTTCCCATGTACTTTAAATCATCTCTACAATGTTTACATACCTAATACAATAGAAAGGCTATAAAGATAGTTGTTATGGGCCAGGGATTTAGCTCAGTGGTTCTGTTGCCTGCCTTACAAGTGCAAGGGTCTGGGTTTAATCCGAGTAACCACATACAACAATGCAGGGCATGGAGACTCACACCCACCAGCAATCAGAGCCACATACCACAGTGCCAGGTGTGGTGGCTCACACCTGTAATCCCAGCACTCGGGAGGCAGAGGCAGGAGGGCTGCTGTGAGTTCAAACTCGCCCAGGCTACATGGTGAGCTCAGGACCAGCCTGAACTACAAAGTGAGACCCTTTCTCAAAAAAAAAAAAAAAAAAAAAAAGTTCTTATTCTGTATTGCTTAGGCAACATGGACAAAAAAATCTACATGTTTAATACGGACGCAATTTATTTTTAAAATATTTTTAGTCTGGCTTGGTTGAACCTGCAGCTGCAAAACCTATAAATATGTAAGGCCACTGTAATTCAGAAAAATCAAGAGCTTGAACTTGTTGAATTTTAATGGATAAAGGGAGAAAAGAGGCTATACCAGATGAAAAGAAAGCCAGGGAACAATTAGGAGGGATTATAGTTTGTGGACTTGAATGGAGAAAGCCTAAAACATGTCATAGAATAAGTATTCAGAGCCAATGGGATCAAATAAGAAGGATGGAAGGAATCCACGTTCCAGAGGCAATCCAAATTGTGGGTGGAGGGAATCCATAACATGGAGTTGCTGACTCTACCCAGAAAAGGAAATGAAAGTGATGGTTTGAGAAGATAAATTTGCCTCTCACAAAATATGTAATATGGATCGGAAATAGAGGATCTGGTACTGCTGGAAAAATCAGGGCAAAAACTGTTCTAATGGCTCACAGACAAATTAGCAAAGGCCTGGACTAAAGTGAGGCAATGAAAATGAAGAATTCACATCAGATATAAATAGTTCCAAGGGAAAATTGTCCACAGCACTCACTATTGACTGGATGGAGATGAAACAGGCTTGAACTTCAGTTAAACTGACTTGGTTTCTACCATTTGTAGATGATGTTGCCATTGATGGAGAAGCTGAAGTTGGATGGGAAGAAAGGAGGAAGTAAGTTCCATTTTAAGTTCCTACATTTGGTACGAGGCCCCTTCTAACTTGTTTCTCTCAGTTCTGTCAGGTTAGAGGTCTCAACTTAGTACTAAAGGAGGCAAGACTTGTGGTTCACGTATCATCCGTTTACTCCTACTGCAGTGGGTTTCCAGATATTTGCCTTATGAGAACCTTTCGTTCCTTAACTTTTTGCCTTTTTTAGTTTTTCTATTAATTTTCAGTGCACATCGAGCCTCTGAGCATATCCCATCCTGCTGTGATGTGTTTGCTGGGGCGGGAAGAAGGGTAGAGCTTTGGGGATCATTACACAACAGGGTACTGAAGCCTGTGATTCAGGACCAACATACTGTGCCTCTAATTGATAATATTTTCTGCTTCACAGTAGCTGAGCTGAATTGCACAGACTTAGAGAAGTAAATGAAACGAGTGTTTTATGGAACACCGGCAAGCCATTTAAATCTGTAACTAGCATGGCTATGTTTTCTGCTTCCTCATCTACAATGAAATATACGTGGTATCTTTGAGTCATACACAGTCATTTCCTTTTATGTTTGAAAACGGTACTGCAAGTGATATTGTATCGTTGCTCGTAGGAGACTTAAAAAGGCTAGGTTAATAAAATAGGAGAGCTAAATCATATATAAGGATGTATGTACCTGGATTTTTTTTGTGTGTGTGTGTGTTTTTGTTTTCTTTTTTTGAGACAGGGTCTCGCTTTGTGGTTCAGGCTGGCCCTGAGCTCAGCCTCCAACTCACATCACAGCAATCCTCCTGTCTCTGCCTCCCGAGTGCTGGGATTACAGGCATGAGCCACCATGCCCGGCACTGTGGTATGTGGTACTGGTTGTTGCTGGGCGTGAGTCTCCACACCCAGTATTGTATGTGGTTACCGGGGAATCGAACCCAGGCCCTTGTGCTTGTAAGACAGGCGCCAGAACCACTGAGCTAAATCCCTGGACCTGTACCTGGATTTTTACCACCACCACTATCCCCCAAATTACAGAATTCAAAAAGAGTTCATAGAAGTCATAATTGCCAATCTTTTAGTAATAGAGACAACTATGGAAAGATCAAGTACTTTTTAACTTTAAGAATAAACACTTCTCTAGCTTGACAATAAAGATTTACCACCCCTAAAATATGTTTATGATCCAAACATTTAGGAAACTTTAAAAACTGGAATTATGTATAAAGTCTGGCTATGAAAATAATACATTGTATTTATAGATTACAATTCCAACTAAGAACAAAGAATAAATGTTAGGGCAGATATCTTCAGCTATAAGACAGAACTTAAAAGATGACAGGAGAAATTTTGAGCAATGGATCATAAAAATAGGTAAGGAGGAAAAAAATTGCTGGGCTGACAAATTTAAACGGTAAAATAGCATTTGTTCTTCTAAAATATGGTCCCCTATCACTTTTACAAATTACTTTTCCCCAAGACTCAATTGTTTTGGTCACTTGTGGTTTCTGCAGCAAAACTGCTCAAATAAGAAGCATTTGGTATTCTGTTACATTAAAACCAGTAGTTATTTTCAAATGTGTCTGGATTCAACCAGTGTATGGTCAGCTGTGATAGGTGTCATAAATCCAGGGTCTTTATCACCTTCAACTAATTCAAAAATTATTAATTTAATACATTCTTTTAGCTCCTAAATGCTTGGAATTGTTGAGATATAAAGATGAAGGTATTGCCCCTGCCCATGTTGAACTTATGTAACACTATGAAAAAATAATCGTATGTGTTAGTTCTTTCTCTGTGTCAACTATACATTTGTTAACTGGACATGTCATTATTGAGTTTTCTATAACAATTTAACAGTGATTGTGGCTATGTTGTGTTCTTGCTTTCTAAAAAGAAAGGCTCTAATATTTTCACCTTAAACAGAATAATTTCTCCCCCATTGTGGTTTTGAGATTCTTGGCTTTTCCTGTTTGTTTAGGGATCAAAAAGCCCTAAGTGAATTGGATCCCAGATTGACCCTGATTGAAATTCGGGCTTCTCATATCATAGCTGAATGCTTTGGAGCTCCTTACTGATTTCAGCCTTCATTCCTTAGTATTTTCTGTAAAAATGAAGGGAATCCATACCTACTTTGTGGGGTTTTGTCAGAATTAAAAGAGTTAACATCTGGAAGAGATTTAAGACCATCACCTGGGGCCAGGGATTTAGCTCAGTGGTTTTGGCGCCTGCCTTGAAGTGCAAGGGCCCGGGCTCGATCCCCAGAAACCACATACAACAATGCCGGGTGTGGTGACTCAAACCCACCAGCAATCAGTACCACACACCACAATGGGAGCTCACACCTGTAAGCCCAGCACTTGGGAGGCAGAGGCAGAGGCAGGAGGATTGCTATGAGTTCAAGGCTGAGATCAGTGCCAGCCTGAACTACAAAAATGAGACCCTGTCTCAAAAAAAAAAAAAAAAGAATGTCACCTGATATGTGGTAAATCTTCCTCGTATTTTAGTGACTATTACTTAAGTATATGTATTTACACATTATCCTAGTCATCTTGGACTTTTATAACAAAATGCTATGAACAGGGTAACCAGCTTAAACAACAAGCAGTTCTGGAGATTGGAAGTTCAAGATTAGGTAGCCAACAGGGCCATGTTCCTGGTGAAGGTTCTCTTTCTGGTTACAACTCATCTGGTAGAAAGAGCACCCTCAAGATCCCTTTATGTAGACTCCCCTCGTGTGTGCTAATACATACTAAATGCACCACCTTCTCATACCATCACATGGAGAATCAGATTGCAACATATGAATGGGGACACGTTCATTCCATAAGACACATGAACAGTTTAGGTCCCTGCAACTTATGTTTTTCACTGAGATTACTCTTCATTGCCCAACATTCCAAATTTAGAATTCCTGGAAGGTGTGTTGTTAGCAAGATGCACTAACTCGCTCCATACTCAGATAAGCACTACAGTTGAAAGTCATCATGACTGGTGGGCTTTTCGTATGTTTCTCACTGTTTGATGGGGTGAAGAAGTTGAGCATCATTGCCTTAAAGGTTAACCAATCTCTGTTCTCATAGTGTGAATGGAGTGATGATACTTTATCTGTCCAGACTGGAGAACAAAAACTGCTTTCAGCAGATAGAAGAAAGTGTGAGATGTTTCATAGCATTTTGTTAAGTCTTATGAAAATGAAATGAGGGTGCTAAAGTAAAGATGCTATATTTTACCAGTAAAAACGGGCTTGAAATTTTTATTTAAAAGATTTCAAAGAAGCTGAGTATTTCCTAAATGGAAAAAGCAACTCAGGAGAAGAATTATCTGCAAGGGCACACAATTTTAATGCTGAGAAGTTTGTTTTGTTTCATCTTCCTAGGTTTACATATTCTTATTTGTGTGGCACTCTTTTTATTATTTTCTCACATCTCCCAGAATGGGAGTGGTCATAATTTCCAGGGGTCACCTCTGTATGGAATTGCTGTTAGTTTATATTTTTGTTTCTTAAGAGAGTTGAGAATTGAAAGGAGACAGAGTACCTTAAAAGATGGTCTGATTCCAGGCCAGTGGCAGGAAATTAAGAGAAGCCAGTACACCTTGCTGTGCTGTGGAGCAGCGAACTATCAAGGATGAATAAGTCGGGTCAGATAGACACGGGAACCAACAAGGGCAAGACACTGATAAAGAAATGAAACGCAAGAAAATGAAAAAGGAGAGATGGAGAAAATATGGCAAAGTCTTGACAGCGGTTTAATGTGACACGTGATAAGGTTCCTTTTACTGTTTTCTCTCGTGTTTTAATTTTTCATTATAAACGTTTACATAATTCAGGCTTTCGAAATGTGAAGCGACACAAATTCATGCATTCTCAATTAAATTAGATGAAGCAGGTAAAGTAAAACGGAAAGCAGGACTAATTCTATCACTCAGAGATAATTATTTAACTACTATTAGCAGCTTGTCCTGCCTTCCCGATGTTGTTTACTGCATATGCGTTTAAAAAAAAAATATTTCTTCTCCAATTTCTCATAGCTTCATGGTCTAAAAGTACTTTGATTGTATTATTGTACTGTTCTGTAATCCACCCGGGCTTTCCGTAATTACCAAATAGTGTCTGGGCTCCTTCCAACATTCTTTTCATAATTCTTTCTGCTACCTTCTGTCTCCATGGACCTCTCTGCTCCAGCCATGCTGGATATCCTACAATTCAATCCAGATTGATTTCTGTGGAAAATGCCTTAATTTATAATCTGGAAGAAGGCTCAAGACCTTTAAAATAATACATTTGGAGGTTTCATCATTTAGAATTCTTGATCCAGCTAGCGACTTGTCCCAGCACAGAACCTCATTTTCGTGAAAAGGCCAAGCTGTTATATAAGGATCTTGCTGAGGTCGGTGGAAAGAAATCAGAAGCGCGCATTGCAACCTGTAGGGGCTGACGCGGGCACCGAGAGAAAGGAGGGAACCTGGCCTCCGGGTCGCGGGCTTCTCTGACACCCGTGTCCTTCTCTGACACCCATGTCCTCTCTGCTCGTGGGAGGAGCAGGAGCAAGTTAGCGCCACACTCCCGAGTCCCTTGAGTAACCTATCCCTTTCTCACTCGCTGCCCTCACCATATTCTACTTCAGTCACTACTAAAGGTTAAATTTTTGGTTGTTTCTAAACGTTAGCAATTCTATGTATCAGTTATTTAGGTAATGAGATGTTTTACAACTGGAAAGAGTCTTACTCGTGATAGATTAATATTTTCCTTGGTATTTATTTTTAGCAAATTTCTGGAAATGAGCCATCTTGACTCTAGTACACCCCTCAAAATTTTTTTTTTCAAAATTTAATTTCTAGTAATTTCCCAGGTCTCACTGCTTATGTACATTGGCTGTTTCTCTACTATATTGAATAAAACTTTGTTTAGATGTACTTCAAAACAACTTCCTTTGGTATCCCCTAGATCAAGATCAACATAAGTCCCAAATCCCTCCAAAGCCCATATTGATGGTATGTCTGTAAATAAGACTTCTAGTAACTTTTAAATTGATTTTATTGGTACTTTTTTTTTTTTTTTTTGAGACAGTGTCTCACTTTGTTGTTCAGGCTGGCCCTGAGCTTGGCCTCAAACCCACATCACAGCAATCCTCCTGCCTCTGCCTCCCAAGTGCTGGGATTACAGGTGTGAGCCACTGCGCCTGGCACTGTGGTATGTGGTACTGGTTGCTGCTGGGGTGAGTCTCCACGCCCAGTATTGTATGTGGTTACTGGGGGATCGAACCCGAGCCCTTGCGCTTGCAAGACAGGCGCCGGAATCACTGAGCTAACTCTCCGACCCTATTGGTACATTTACACATACATTATGATCACATTCAACATTGAGAATTTGTACCGGCACAAGACACATCTCAACTCTCATTTTTCCCATGCTCCTGCCCCCCACAAGTCCCATCCCCATATATGTTTTGTTTCCTTTTCATTTTACCATCAAATTTTTTCTTCTCCTAGTAACTGAAACTCATGCATCTTTAACTTTAGGTAGGTGGCGTGCTGTTTTGATGTGACAGCGTTTCGCCATCCGTGTTGATTTACCCTTCATCTCCTCTAAAGTGAATACTTTAATTTCTCACCAGTAGAGACTAGCTCCTAGAACCAGAAAATTCCCTAGCCTAAGCACTTCATGCCCCAAGGAGTCTGCTTTTCAAAGATGAATCTGAGTTGAGACCACTTAACTGGTACTTAGATAAGACTCAGGCCTGGTGGAGTAGTTTTACTTATTTGGTGTACCATGGGAAAGGCATTGTGCGGGTGATGTAGGGCATGCGGAAGTGGAGGTCTTGATTCTTTACCTTCTCCCACCCCTACCTTTCCCT
>PVIR01037260.1:0-15260 GCA_004026965.1 Petromus typicus | reverse complement strand
GAGATTGGCATGGTAGAGGTGCATGACTCTACTTACTGCTCTTGGAAGGCTGAGGCAGGAGGATTGACGTGAGTTTAAAGCCAGCATGAACTACAGTGAGACCTTGTCTCAAGAAAACTAAGAAACAAAACAAAACAAAACAAAACAACCCAAACAAAACCAAAACACCAAAACAGAAAAAGACAACACTGGTATCAAACCAGAGCAGGTAATTAATAATATTTATTAATTGCAAAGAATTTTAGTGGTACTGAGGATTGAACCCCGGGAATACATCCCCAGGGAGCTATATCCCAGACTCTTTTTATTTATTTTTTATTCTTTTACTCTGAGACTGGGCTTAATTCACTAAATTGCTCAAGGCTAGGCTCAAAGTTTGTAGGTCTCCTACGTCAACCTCCCAGAGAACCGGGATTACAGACACATATCACAAAATGGGATTTATTCTTTCACTGTGTTCAATTTCATTTTTAAAAAATGTACATATAGGGCCGGGGAGTTAGCTCAGTGGTTCCGGCGCCTGTCTTGCAAGCGGAAGGACCCGGGTTCGATTCCCCGGTAACCACATAACAATACTGGGTGTGGAGACCCACACCCAGCAGCAACCAGTACCACAGACCACAGTGCCGGGCGTGGTGGCTCACGCCTGTAATCCCAGCACTCGGGAGGCAGAGGCAGGAGGATTGTGATGTGAATTTGAGGCTGAGCTCAGGGCCAGCCTGAACCACAAAGCGAGACCCTGTCTCAAAAAACCTAAAAAAAAAAAAAAAAAAAATGTACATATAGCCGGGCGTGGTGGCTCACGCCTGTTATCCTAGTACTTGGAAGGGAGAGGCAGGAGGACTGCTGTGAGTTCGAGGCTTGCCTGGGTTACATAGGGAGCTCAGGGCCAGCCTGAACTGAAAAGCAAGACCCTGTCTCAAAAAAACGAAATAAACAAAAAAACCCACCATACATATAGGAGACAGGTCATGTTATGTAGTTCCGCTGGCCTTGAACTCTCAGCGATCTTCCTACATCAGCCTCAAAAGTACTGGGATCACAGGCATGCACCAGCACTGCCGGCCGGCCTTCCCTTTCTTCATCTTCACTCATATGTCTGATGATCCAGCTAGAACAAGACTGATAAGACCCCCTGCTCTCTTAGAACCAATTAGACGCCTAATGTCAGTTAACAGAAGACCATCGGAGGCAATGGTAGACGCTTTGGAGAAGCAGCAGCAGCACAGTAGGCTGGGCCTGCGCTGGGTCACCCAGCTGAGCCTAGGGGTAGTCGACAAGCACTAGGCAGGGTGATGTGGGTGGGTGGCACCGGCTTGATGAGGCCGAGGCCACGGCGGGGCGCGGTCTGCCAAGCGCGCCGCAGGCAGTGCTCGCAGCCGCGCGTGGTCCAGGGCGCCGCCGGCTTATGTGCCACCACGGCGCGTGGCCGGCCAGGCGCGGGGCCGCGCGTGACGAGCGCGCGCTCGCGGGGACAGGTGCGGGCGCGCGGCGTCCCAGGGCCGCACAGCAGTCGGGAGGCCCACTCCTCAGCTTCAAGATCGGAGACTCACGATGCATTTGTAAGAAATGAGACTAGTAAACCGGAATAAAAGACGGAAAGCTTGCGGTACATCTGGACAGTGTGGGGTTTTATTCACTTTCTCCAGCGTCTCTCCCGGCATTTGGAAGCCCTAAGGGTCGGAGGGAGCGCACTGCGGCTCAGCCTTCCCCCCGCCCGCCCGCTGGCCGCCTCCGCGCGGAACTCTCCGGAGGAGAGCTACATTTCAGGTCCCCGGGGCCTGGGAACGGCGGAAAAACCCCCGCCGGGCGCGGTCGCCCAGTCACGTCACGTGACTCCGGCCCGGCATCCCTTGGCCGGGCAGAAAGTAGTACGCATGCGCCTCCTCTTTCTAAATTTTTTTTTTTTTTTTTCCTCCTCCCTTGGCTGGCTCCTCAGCGACCGCTGTCAACTCCTCCCTCTTCTTTCCGTCTTCATCTATCCTGACATTTACTCCCTTCCCCCGCCCATTGGTGACGTCAGGAAGACAGGCTGCCCAGCCAATCAGAACGCTGTGTTCAAGGGCCGGCACGCGGAACCGGTCGGATTGAACCAATGGGGCCTCTCAGAGCGAGACGCGCCCCAGCCGCCCCCGGGAGCCGCGGCCGAGGGGGCGGTGTTTCCAGTCAGCATGTGGGCGGAGGAGGGCGGGGGCCAGCAGCCGCAGAGGCGTAGACGGCGGCGGCGGTGGCGACGTCGCTCAGTCTTCGGGGTGGGCTCGGCGGCGCAACCTGGGTGTTGCTGAGGGCTCGGCGGGCGGCAGCGTCCCCGGGAAGGCCATAGCGCCATGGGCGGGCGGTAGCAGAGCTCCACAGGGAGAGGCGAGGGCCAGCGGCGCTTAGTCCGGCCCGCGGCGACCTCCGGCGGGGCCGGGGAGCGGGGAGGCCCGGGGCGGGGGTCGTCCGGGGCTGCGCAGGGCCGCGGGGCGGGTCTCAGGAGTCCCGGGCCGCCGCGAGGCGCTGTCGCCGGCCGCCAGGTCCCTCCTCTGGGCCGCTTGACAACGACGCTCCCGAGGAGGCCCCGCCTGAGGAGGACGCGGCGGCGGCGGCGAGGCCGCGGGAGGCCGCGGGGGATGGAGGAGCGGAAGGAGGAGGGCGAGGCGGAGATCCAGGAGCACGGGCCGGAGCACTGGTTCACCAAGTGGGAGCGGCAGTGCCTGGCCGAGGCCGAGCAGGACGAGCAGCTGCCCCCCGAGCTGCAGGAGGAGGCAGCGGCCGCCGCGCAGCCCGAGCACAAGCAGCAGAAGCTGTGGCACCTCTTCCAGAACTCGGCCACCGCCGTGGCCCAGCTCTACAAAGGTGAGGCCGCGCCGCCATCTTGGCGCCGCCTGGCCCGGCCAGGCCCGGCCGGGCCGACCCGATCGGGCCCCGTCCTGCCCCCGCCCGGCCAGCTCTTACCTGCTCTCTCCCTGCGCCCCGCGACTCCGCGCGGCGGGGGCGGCGGCCTCGGGGTCGGGTGGTCGCGCCGCCCCCTTTGGCAGGCGGCGCCGCCGAGATCTGGGTGCGGACGCCCCCAGGGGAGAGGGAATCCCCTTTGGCGCCGCCAGGGGTGACGGGTTCTTGGATCCCCCTGCTTGGACTGCAAAAACTGGGGAGGAGCCCCCGCCACAAAATGGCGAAGAAGGCAGCCAGCCGGGCGGCCCCATTGTGCCCCAAACCGGCCTCGGGGCGGAGACTTAGAGGGGCGCTTCCCGGCGCTGGCCTGGCCCCCGGCGCCCCCAACCCCTCACTGCGGCCCACCCTGCTGTGACCTCCCTTGATCCCGGCCCTCAGATCACTTTGGGATCCCGAAACCCTTGAACAAAATGGCGAAACCTAATATGGCCGATCCGGAGTGATTGACGCCCAAATAACATTCTCTCTCCCTGTCTCTCTGTCTCTCTTTCTGTGTCCTTGTGCGTGTGTTTGTGTCGATTCTGTTTTTCGTCTCCCTCCTTTGGATGTTTGTTTTCAGACCGAGTATGTCAGCAGCCAGGACTCTCTCTCTGGGCTCCCTTCCAAAACGCAGCCACCGCTGTCACCAACCTCTACAAAGGTAAAGATAACCTTGGTGCATTGCTGGGGAGGGCAGGGGCAGGGTGTGTGTACCGCGCGTTTAGAATGTTTTCTGCTCTCGTACAGCCGCTAACCTCCACTACTTTGCAGTTTGAGAATCTTAGTGATTTTCTAGCTAAATTAGCTGGAGGCAGTTTTGACACCCCTAGCGCCTTCCCTCTCCTCAAGGGACATATGGCAATGTCTAGGGACAATTTTGATTGTCATAAGAGGGAGCTGCTATTGGCATCTAGTGGGTGGAATCTGTTCATTATTCTTCACTACCCGACTCAGCCCCTCCCCAAACAGCCTGGACCTACCGGCCCTAAAGTCTTTAGTGCCGGTGTTGCGAGGCCACGACTGGATGACGGGTGAGGCTTGCTTTTTTTGGAAAAGACATCAAGTGAGAAAGTTTGATTTTTGTACCACAGAGATGGGACAGTTTGGGGGAAGATTCCTGGGTCAGGAATTTTATGCAGCTTAGAGCGTCGTGTGTATAATATTAGTATCTGCTCTTCCTCTAATGATTTCAAAATATTTTCTTTGAAAATCTATTGTATTAGTTGTTGCCAGGAAACCTTTAGTTTTGAATTGAGGTGTATATGTGGCCTGGCGGTGCCTTCTGGAGTTCACTTTTCCTCCTCTGTGTATGGAAGTGTTCTTTGTCCATCGAGCTCTCTTGCCAACGTAGGTTTAGATTTTGCCCTTTTCAGATAGGAAGATTTGGAAATCTGGGTTTGATTTTTGGCAGGTTTTTATGGAAAAAGGATTTGGATCTGTTAATCTTAATGAAATGTTTTGAGAAACTATTAGAAGCTGCTAACAGTAATGGAATTTTGTGTGATTCAAATACAAAACTGGTTGAAATGAGGTCTGGGGATTTATCTCAGTGGCACTCTGCTTGCCTTGCAAGCACAAGGCCCTGAGTTCAAGTCCCGGTACTAAAAAAAAAAGGAGCAAAATAGGTTGAAAATCTCCTTGATTTTAGACTCTGTTTTTTGTTTAAGAATATACAAATAGCCAGGGCAGTTGACACATGTTTATAATCCCAGTACTCTGACTTAGACCGAGGTTGAAGCAGGAGGAACCCCGAATTTGAGGCCAGCCTGCACTACAAAGGAAGGGCTTATCAAGACAAAAAAACCAACCAACCAACCAAAAAAATATGCAAAAAGTGGCAACATCTGTAAGACGTGTCTCTAATGAGATATACTTTTGGGACAAGGGTGTGTGTGTGGGTGGGTGGGTGGGGAGGGTCTCACTATAAAAGTAAGACTGTCGTGGAACTCAGGGCAGTCATCTTGCCTCTGCCTCCTGAGTCATACCTGGCTGGAGGAGTAATTTTGAGGACTGTTAAACTGGTATGAGTAAAAATGATAATTTAGGGAATGAGGAGCTGGTAGTTCCCCCTTATTGAGAAAAGGGGAACACAGTTGAAATGATGCCTTGGTAGTCAACTTTTATTTTTATGTAGCCAAGTTTTTTATGTATTTTGAATAAATGGCTTTGTAACATTATTAGGGGCTTTTGAGAATCTCTAGGATTCTCATCTATAGAGATGATAATTGAGAGATAACTCAATATTTTACAGACTCAAGTTTCTTATATATATATACATATGTACAGTAAAAATCACTTTTTTGTTACTAAGGATAAAGGTCAGGACCTTGTGCTTACAGTGTTAAAAAAAATCACTCTTTTAAGATACATAGTACAGAAAAATGTGTAGGGTGAGTTAGACATATACTTCATAAAAGAATGTGTTTATCTCTCCACCTTGTCCCTGGCAACCACTGATCTGACTGCAGTGTACTGTGTGTAGGCTTAGAGTTTATGGTCTGTGTCCTTTTTTGTTTGACGTAGCTGTTTCTGATGTAACTGTTTCTGAGTTAGATCCATGAAGTTCACATTGCAGGTATTAGTGTTTTTTAGTTTCTGAATATTATTCAGTTGTGTGGAGGTGTAAGTACAAGGTTTATCCTTTTGCTTGTGATGGAGTTGTTTGAAGAGGAAAGTAATATATTTTTAGTATTTTCTATGTGCCAGATTCTTGCTTGAGCCACGTACAGTCTGAGTATTGTTTTCTAGTTTTGCTGCTCTGTATTGAATAGATTGTATTCCCTCTAGGACTTTGCTGTTTTTTTAGTAATGCTAACTCTTTATAAAAGCTCAAGGCTCAATTTTAAATAATCCATAATTTGATTGTTATTTGAAATTGTGTACATGTCACTAGTTGTCTTTGTTCTGAAAATTTAATCAGAGACATTAATTTTAAGTGTTACATGTAGTTCTTGGATTGTATAGTCTAGTTTTATTTTGTGTTTATGTCTTACTAACATTGTGTTCTGTGGAATTTGGTAGTGGGAGAGCTTATTTCTATTCCTTTTTTTTTGAGACAGGATCTGGCTTTGTATTTCAGGCTGGCCTTGAGCTCACTATGTGGCCCAGGCAAGCCTCAACTCAGCAATCCTCCTGCCTCTGCCTCCCAAGTGCTGGGATTACCAGCACTGTGGTATGTGGTACTGATTGCTGATGGGCATGAGTCACCACACCTGGAATTGTATGTAGTTACCAGGGATCGAACCCTGGTCCTGGCCCTTGTGTTTGCAGGGCAGGGCAGGCAGGGGTGGGGAGCTAAATCCTGGGCCTTTCTTTTGAAGACACAAAGTTTCACTGGTTAGTTCAGGATGGCCTTGAACTCATTATGTACTCAGGGCCTCCTGCATGCTGGGAATATAGGCATGTGCCACGCCTGGCTTCTGTTTGTTGTGAGGAGAGGAGATAGTACTCTGCAGATTCTTAGACCTTTCCCTCTTTTCAGTGTGGTCTTTAGAGAACAGAACTACAACTATAGGACTAACTGCCTTAAATAGAGCCAATGAATTAACAAAGTAGTGTCACAAGTGCAGGTGGCATTAAGCAGTGGTAAGTTTTTCTAAGACCTGATGAAATAGTGTAATTTACGGAGGGGAAGATTTTTGGGGATAATTTAAGAAGAAAACAGGCCTGTATTTTACATACCTAAGCACTTGTCTAGCAGGCTAAAAATGGCTCCTTTTGCAGTTTGGGAATTGTTTGGCACTCATATCAGCCTTTTAATAATTCCCAAAATAAGCTCATAGGAAGGTCAGAGTTGTAAAAACCTAGCAGAGAGCACCTTTGAATTGCCTGTGAACTTTGGAAAAGTAGAATGGTGGTGGTTGGCTTGGTGGAAATGTGGCTGGAAGGACTTAAAACAGAGTACATGTTGGCATCGTCCTCTAAGTGGGAACAGGATTCAGTAAAATGGAGTGCTTGGTCCTCCTGTTCCAGAGAGTGAGAGGTCAAACTTTGGCTTCCTTCTTTGGAAGGGAGAAAAAGCCCCAATGCTAGTTATGGATTTGATTAATCCAAAGAGGACGGTGTTGTTTTCCATTGTTGAGTTCCTGCCTGACTGTTTTTTGATACCTCTGATCAAAGAGTGAAAAGTGTTACTGAGGTAGTTTTAATCTAGCCAGAGTTGATGCTTTCCTGAGAATACTTGGCCAAGCCTGCACACCATACCACACACTCCCTTGTGGAACCCAGGGTCTTGTGTAGGCCGGCCATGTGCTTTCTACCACTGTGCTGCACTTTCGTGTTTCTTGGTGATTGGTTTCCATCTTGGTATCTCTCTCGTTTTTTGGAACAGGGTCTTGCTGTGCAGTTTAGGCTGACCTTGAACTCATGGCAATCCTTCTGCATCCTCTCGAGTGCTAGAATAACAGGGGTACACACCACTCCTCGCTTTTCATCTTGGTCTCTTGATTTCTCCTAGGAAAGTATTGTCTGCTTGTGAATACTCCCTAGAGTTGGGACCGATGATGGTTCTCTAGGCAAAGATGTCTTAGGCAGTTTCACAGGGTAGCCTCAAATGGGAGCTGGTGCCCTCATGGAGCCAGTGCTTAACCGTCTTCTCCTACTTACCTCCCTTTGGTGTTGGAACTGAACCCTGCGTCTTTATACTGAACTGTGTCCCCACCTTTTATTTTATTTTTTATTTTGAGACAGAGTTTTTAAAGGTGCTCATGCTTGGCTCAGACTTGTGATCCACTTGTTTTGGCATGTGCACTACACCCAGCTTCATTATTTTTCTTTCTTTTTTTTGAGACAGGATCTTGCTGTGTAGTTACTGGCCTTGAACTCACTGTGTAGCTGGAATTACAGCTGTGCCACCCCACCCAGCCTCTTGATTCTTGATCAGATTTTTAATGTTTTCTTTTTTCTCATTTTCTTTGGCTCTGCATTTTAGCATTGCATTCGAAGCATTGGTTAGATACAGCTGGAGCTTTCCCTTCAAACTGTACACAGAGATATTTTCCACACTCCTAGAACTGTGATGGTGAACTTAGAGCTTTCAGTGATAAAAGTAGCTCACTGTGCATGCTGTAGGTTTACTACCCCTACTGTAGAACATTTTTTGTTTTTTTAGTTTTTTGAGACAGCTCTTGCCTTGTAGTTCAGGCTGGCCCTGAACTCACTATATAGCCCAAGTTAGTCTTGAACTCACAGCATTCCTGCCTGTCTCCTGAGTGCTGGCATTATAGGCATGTACCACATCACCTGGCTTCCCTAGATATTTGCTCCCAAGTAAGTGTATGTGCTCCAGTAATACTTGCAGAGGCCCAGGTTAGTCAGGGGTTTTGGAGACCTTTGTCAGATCATCCGCATCCAGACCTTGATGCTCTTGTTACCTGTGTGGCTCTGGAGGCATATTGGAGCCAGGTATTTCACTGTTGTGCTCTTAGTTTTCTTAACTAAATGAGCTAATACCCACTAATTATAGTACAAACCTTTAACTTTACATTTAGGATATAGTGAATTCCCAAGTGTTGATGGTGTTAATGGTCAGGTTTTTTTTGAGACAAGGTCTCGCTTTGTAGTTTAGGTGGGCTCTGAGCTCAGCCTCAAACTCACATCACAGCAATCCTCCTGCCTCTGCCTCCCAGAATGCTGAGATTACAGGCATGAGCCACCACGCCCAGCACTGTGGTATGTGGTACTGATTGATGGTAGGTGTGAGTTTCCACTGGGGATTGAACTGGGTTCCTTGCACTTGCAAGACAGGCGCCAGAACCACTGAGCTAAATCCCCTGCTCGATGTTCAGTTTTAACTATTTTTTGCTATTACTCTGGGCAGTGGTTAATATGAAGGGAAGTAATTCGAGTTTATTATTTTGTCTTAAACTTTCCTAAAAGGGGGCAGATATAAATAGAATTGCCAGGTGAGAGAAATTGTGTGTTGTCAAATTTGCTTCTCACTATGTCGTGTAACTGTAGTGTGGCCATTTGGGAGCTGTGTAGAAGTTAGTGCTGGATTGATCAAAATGAAAATTGATGGACCAAATGGGTGGCTGTAAACAAAAGGTCAGAGAAAGCATAGGATCAGAGATAGATGGAACTGGGTTATTACTTCCCATGGTACAAAAACTCCTCAGCATTGACACTTAAATACTTGAGTGTAGATTATAGTTAGAAACCCAAAGACTTCACCTTCAACTATAAGAAGCATTAGCCCTAGTCGTTCTGTTTTGGTTTCTTTTTGTGAAGGTCTTGCTGTGTAATTGAGGCTGGCCTTGAATTTATTTGTGTAACCCAGGCTGCCTTGACCTCACAAAGTCCTCCTGCCTCTGCCTCTTGAATTATGGGATGAAAGGTGTGAGGTACCACACACGGCTAGCCCATTGTTTATAATGCCACACTGGTAGATGTAGTTTGTGAATTTTTAGAGAGGATAATCACTTTCTGATGTCCAGTTTTGCTGTAAAAAAAGGTATTTTGTGCTAGGGATAGTGACACATGCTATGTATGTGTCTAATCCCAGCTGCTTCAGCCGTTGAAGCAGGATTGTAAACTGTAGGCGAGCCTGGGTGATGTAGGTGAACTATTTTAGAAAGAGTTTGTGATTGTTAGAAACACTGCTCAGTGGTAAAAAATCTTTGGGTTCCATCTCCAGTTGGAATTATGGCAGTGGAGTCATGGGAAGAGGGGTATTTGGCTGCAGAATGAGTCAGGCTGGCTTGAGTTTTGCTGCAGATAGGTATGGAAGTAATTTGCGGGTGCAGGCTCCTCTGCTTTGCAGTTCTCTCCCCCTTTGCACATGCATGCATGTGTGTGCACTTTGTGTTCAGACTGGTGTTATGGTGGCAGAGACAGGTAGCTTACCCCTTGAAACTTGCCTAGTTTCTTGTCCAGAAGAGACTTAATTGCTTACCTAGCATCAGTACCTTAGTCAGAGTGTGGGGCAACAGAGGTGGTTTAGGAGTGAGCCAAGCGTTGCCTGTCAGTGCTTCCAGAGTGAGCTTCCCTCAGCATGTGCTTGACTATCCAGACAAAACCCTCGGAGAATCCTGTGGAAAGGGGAGAGTAGGGATTCAAGCCTGGCCAGCAGCACACAGTAGCTGCCATGATCCCCTTTGTGATTATTCTTTGTGCTAGGTGAAGGTTAATTTACATAGGAAGTGAGAAGGTAGTGCTTAATTTTTCACTAGTTCTAGGGAATATACAGACATTATTTTCTTAAAACAATTAGAATACTGTTTGTTTTGGCTTTGACTCAGATCCTCATTCCAAATACAACAGTACATTTTTCCTCTTTGTTAGACTGGGTGATTAAATTTAATTATGATCAAGTGTTTTGTAAATAGTTTTGCTTAGAAATGTTGCTCTGATCTAGAAATGTGCTCTAATGATTATGGATTTTCTAAGGAGAATGAGAGCTTTTGTTGGGGAGGAAATAGGTTACAGAAGAAACTCACCTAAGTTTGGGGGACAAAGATCTTTTTTTTAGGTTTTTTGAGACAGGGTCTCACTTTGTGGTTCAGGCTGGCCCTGAGCTCAGCCTGAAACTCACATCACAGCAATCCTCCTGCCTCTGCCTCCCGAGTGCTGGGATTACAGGCCTGAGCCACCACACCCAGCTTGGTATGTGATACTGGTTGCTGCTGGGTTGAGTCTCCACACCCACTATGGTATGTGGTTACCGGGGAATCAAACCCGGGTCCTTGCACTTGCAAGACAGGTGCCGGAACCACTGAGCTAACTCCCCGGCCCTGGGACAAAGATCTTTGAACCTTACTTCCTTGGAAAAATTGGAATATTGGGCTGGGCATTTAGCTCAGTGGTTCTGGCATCTGCCTCACAAGTGCAAGGTCCCCAGTTCTTATCCCTAGAACCGTATATAGCAGTGCTGGGTATGGTGGCTGATGCCTATAATCCCAGCCCTTGGGAGGCAGAGGCAGGAGGACTGCTGGGAGTTCAAGGCCAGGGCTAGCATGAACTACAAAGTGAGACCCTGTCTCAAAAAAAAAAAAAAAAAAAAAGAGTCAAAAAATACTGCTGGATGTGGTGGTGTACATCTGTAATCCCAGCACCTAGGAGGCCGAGGCAGCAGGATTGCCATGAGTTTGAGACCAGCATCCTCTACATAGTGAGACTGTCTCAAAATATGTGAAAAATAAAATACAACAGAAATAAAATAGAACAGAAGTAGCTGAGTGGTGGAGTACATGGAGGCTCTGTTCAGTCCTTAGCACCAGAAATTGCAGTAATTTTTTTTCTTTTGAGATGAGGTCTTGCTTTGTAGTTTAGGCTGGCCTTGAACTCACTATGTAACTCTGGCTAGCCTTGAATTTGCAGTGAATCTCCTGCCTCTGCCTCCTGAGTACTGGGATTACAGCTGTGTGCCACCATGCCTGGCTAAAAATACAGCAGCTGATTAATTTGTCTGTGTATATCACTTAAGGTTCTCACCTCAGAATCTGTATGGTTCTTGGGTATTCCTCTTGTCAATCCCCTTCAGTGGTGGGAAAAATAAACCTAAAATATTTTGAATACAATCTTAGATTTATTTAAAGACATTAAAAAATTAAACATGGACATCTGTTTGTGACTATTACATGAATCAATTTGGTTTTTTGTTTTGTTTTGTTTTGTTTTTAGGTTTTTTTGAAACAGGGTCTCGCTTTGTGGTTCAGGCTGGCCCTGAGCTCAGCCTCAAACTCACAGCAATCCTCCTGCCTCTGCCTCCCGAGTGCTGGGATTACAGGCGTGAGCCACCACGCCCGGCACGCCCGGCACGGTGGTATGTGGTATTGGTTGCTGCTGGGTGTGAGTTTCCACGCCCAGTATTGTATGTGGTTACGGGGGGATTGAACCTGGGTCCTTGCGCTTGCAAGACAGGCGCCGGAACCACTGAGCTAAATCCCCGGCCCCATGAGTCAATTTGGTTTTTTTGAACAAGACAAATAATGGGCAGTGGTTAAAGGTTAGATTAGTTTCAGTGCACCTTAGGGCTCATTTGACCTTCAAGTTTGTGACCCTTTTCCAAAATACCTTTGGTTTTGGTAAAATAGTATTGAACCCCAGACTGTTACAGTTTCTGTACTCAGGTGTTTTGGGCTAAGGGACTAATTCCAGATTTTAGGTGCCTAGTGATCAGTGTTCAAATGTGTTCAAAGCAGTGTTCAGCTCAGAATCTTCATGAAGAGTGTTTGTGTGGAGATGGTTATTATTTATTGAACACTACACTGTCCACAAATTGAATTAAAATGTATTCACTTTAGGTTGACTTAAGTGTTGCATGAGTGTAATTTCAGCAGGCTGAGGCAGGAGAGTTAAAGGCCAGCCTAGGCTACACAGCAAGCCCCTGTCTGAAACACACACACACACACCTTTTCATGCTTAAGATTTTTCAGTAAGTGACATGTAGGTTTCTCCCACTTAGCTCAAAGTTTGAGAAGGTCTTTATTTTCAACCCAATAACTGTTTTAAAAGTCCTACCCTTAAGATGTATCTTATGAATGCCCCAGCAGCAATAGGAGACTTTCTGTTTAGGGAAGTACAGGTTGTATTAATTTGTGATAAAATTGGACTTGACTTTCAGGTTGTGCTGTTAATGATACCAAACCAAGTTATGCTCAGGTCATAGGAAAACATGTAGTGAAGACCTTAAATACTGTATCTACTCTTTCCCCCTTGTTACTTCTAGTCTATAAATCGGTGTGTGTAAAATTGCTTTTTTCTTTTTAGGTTTTTTTGAGACAGGGTCTCGCTTTGTGGTTCAGGCTGGCCCTGAGCTCAGCCTCAACCTCACATCACAGCAATCCTCCTGCCTCTGCCTCCCGAGTGCTGGGATGACAGGCGTGAGCCACCACGCCCGGCACTGTGGTATGTGGTGCTGGTTGCTGCTGGGGTGAGTCTCCACACCCAGTATTGTATGTGGTTACCAGGGATTGAACCCAGGCCCTTGCACTTGCAAGACAGGTGCCAGAACCACTGAGCCAAATCCCTGGCCCTAAAAAATAATTTCTTAAAAGAGGTTTGAAACTTGTTATGTAACTTTCTGCCTTCTGAACCAGTACGTACCAGTTTTCCAGGGTGTAGTTTGAATGCCTGAGATCATTAGCACCTTGTGGATCTGACTGTTGGGAATACTGTCCACCATGTTGTCCCATGTCTCACCCACAAGGTCTAATCCTGTGTCTCATCCATGAGGACTAATCAAGCCAGGGCCTCCTGCATGCTTGTCAAGTGCTTTCCTGCTGAGCTATGTCCTATCCCTGTTGGGACTTTGCAGCCCTCAGTCAAAATGGCCCAGAAATTAACCATGCAGCCCCCAACTTTAAGTTAGAGAAGATATCTCCTCTGGTCCCTTGTCTAAGTGCAACCCAATCGTTTTTTCCTTTTTTTGAGGTACCAGGGGTTGAACTAGCACTTTGCACTTGGCAGGCTGGGAAGGTGCCATTGAACTAAACCCCTGGCCCAGTTCTTTTTTTGTTTTTTATTTCCTTTTGACCCTTGGCTTACAAAATTTCTCTCACTGGCCTTGAGCTTGTGATCCTTCTGCCTCAGCCTCCCAAGTAATTTATATTCCAGATGTGTTGCTCACCTTTTAAAAAAAGAATTCTTTTGATTGTTTATGTATGCCTTCTTTCTTTTTTTTTTGAGACAGGGTCTCGCTTTTATAGTTCAGACTGGCCCTGAGCTCAGCCTCAAACTCACATCACAGCAATTCTCCTGCCTCTGCCTCCCGAGTGCTGGGATGACAGGCGTGAGCCACCACGCCCGGCTGGCACTGTGGTATGTGGTGCTGGTTGCTGCTGGGCGTGAGTCTCCACACCCAGTATTGTATGTGGTTACTGGGGAATCGAACCCGGGCCCTTGTGCTTGCAAGACAAGCGCCAGAACTGAGCTAACTCCCTAGCCCTCGTTTTTTCTTTTTTTAAAGACAGGCTCTTCACTGTGAAGTTCAAGCTGATCTTGAACTATGTAGCCCAGGTTGGCCTCTGATTCTGGGTGATCCTTCTGCCCCAGCCTCTTGAATGCTGGGATTACAGGCATGGGCCACCATGCTCCATCCCTCTAGTTTTGAAATAGTATTCCTACCTTCAGTTCTTGAAAGGTAAAATTTTCTCACTGTGTTTGGAAAAAGAAATTTTTAGGGCCGGGGATTTAGTTCAGTGGTTCCAGCGCCTGCCTTGAAAGCACAAGGGCCCTAGTTCCATCCCTATTACTGGCACATACAACAAAGCTGGCCCTGGTGACTCACTCCCACCAGCAGTCAGAACCACATTCCCCAGTTCCAGACATGGTGGCTCTTGCCTGTAATCCCAGCACTTGGGAGGCAGAGGCAGGAGGATTGCAGTGAGTTCAAGGCTGAGCTCAGGGGCAGTCTGAACTACAAAAAAAAAGCAAGATCCTGTCTCTTAAAAAAAAAAAAATTTATCCAGTTATGACGTTAATTAAGAATAATTCTTTTATTTAAGGCAGGTTTATATATAAAAACTGTTCTAGTTTTGCACCTTTTACCTTTTTCCTGTATTAAGCCTGTGGGAGAGGCTTAGCTTGTTCAATGACTTGATTTCCCTTAAATGACTCCTATCTGTGAATCATTGATGAGCTAGATACAGCTTTTCAAAATTACTTAGGTTTATCTATCCTCTAATAGGTTGACTTTTCTGAGAGTCTTCTCTTAAGGGACTGAAAAGTGTTGTACTATATTTATATTGTCCTTACAGAAATACTTTTTACCTTTTAAAATGAAGTTTATGCCTGCTTTGTGTATGATGAAATGAGAAGTCAGCAGATAGTGACTCATATTGTGACTTCCATTATCTAATAGATACTGCAGAAATGATTTCACTTTACTTATTTTTAATACCTGCAAGATTAGACGGATCTGTTTTCTCCCATTTGTGGGATTTAAATCAGAAGATGACGTGCTGGAGATTTAGCTCAGTGGTTCCAGTGCCTGCCTTGTAACTGCAAGGTCACAAGTTCAATCCCCTGTACCCTCCAAAAAGTAAATAAATCAATGAGAAGATGAGAATACACTGTAACACACCACAAGTTTTCAGTGGATGTTGAATTCTATCACAGGGCCTCTTTATTTTAAATAATTTTTAAGGGAAATGAGCTATTTCTACATTCAGCTTCTCATTTTCTCTTTGTTGTTTGGCAGTAGAGACAGGCCATTGACTAAGGAGTAGGCCTTTCTTGCAAGGCAGGGACTGGAACCAGTGAGCTAAATCCCTGACTCTGAGTAGTCCTTTCTTTATGATTCTGCTTGTGCACATGCAGTCTTGCCCTTTATTTCGAGGAGGTGGGAAAAGTACTGGAGATTGAACCTTTGAACCTAGGGCTTACTGAGTGCTAAACACATGCACTAC
>PVIR01037259.1:0-15237 GCA_004026965.1 Petromus typicus | reverse complement strand
TGTTTTATTTTTTATATCAGTATCCAAACTTTTTTCTTTAGATACTAATTCATGTCATTGATGGAAAACTACTTTTTTATATTCTTCAGCTTTGTCATGAAACATGTCAACTTGAAGTTAAGAAACTATCTTATTTCTTATAAAAATTGCCAAATATTTGATCATTTTAGATGCCCCTTTTTGGATTGGGTTTTTAAATTTGGGTGAAATGATTTTTTTTAAGCTCTTTATATATTCTAGATAGTAAGCTTTGTTTGAGAAATAGCTGGTAATGATTCTTTCCCATATTGCTTTTTGCCTTTTCACTCTGTTGGTGGTTTCCTTTGCTGTGCAGAAGCTTTTTAACAGAATAAAATCCCATTTGTTGATTTCTTATGCCAATTCTCATGCTATGGAGGTTTTGTTCAGGAAGTCTTTCCCTAAGCCAGTGTCTTCAAGAGTTTCACTTAACCTGTTTTGCAGCAGATTTAGTGTGTCTGTTTTAATATTTTCCACTTTGATTTTAGCTTGATACATGGTGAAAGAGATATGTCTAACTTTAGCCTTTGGCAAGTTAAAACCCAGTTTTTCCAGCACCATTTGTTAAAGAGGATATCATTCTCCATTGAGGATTTTTGACTCCTTTGTCAAAGATGAGGTGACTCAGTGCATCTTAAGTTGTTTCTGGATCTTCTAATCTACTCCACTGATCTCAGGTCTATTACTTTGCCAGTATCATGCAGTTTTTATCACAGTGGCTTTATAGTATAGTTTCAAAATACGCCACTTCAAGTACAATGTGAAGGAAATGATCTACATAATGTAACTTTGGATGGAAATTTTGGCACCATCTCAAAAATTTATGATCGATATTAGGGGCATACATGTTTCTACAACAAACATTTTCCAAATTCCAAAGGTTGAAGGCATAGACACTGCTGTATATTTCTACTTTTCTATGTTACAGAATCATTTAGACTGATTGATAACTTGAGAAGTAGACTTTATGGAGCAAATATTTTTTAAAAGACAGCATGGAGAAACAAAACATACTTCTTAAGAGGCCCACCTCTAAATTGCAAAGTACTTGCATTTTCCATCTCTTGATAAGGACTAAACATTTAGTTATACCTCCATGGAAAGTGGGCTGCAGTTACCAAATACTATGAAGCTGATAGTACTTGAGCTTTTTTCTAATATTAAAAATACATAAATTACTGGTACAAAAATGAAGTGTAAAGGTTTGGAAAAAACCTCTGAATTGGGGGACATAGTTTAAGTACCATTAATGTCACAGACAGCCTTTGGAATCTAACTAAAGATACTCCCTGACTTCAGCTGCCTTCACAGACAACCACCTTCTATAGAGGAATAGAACAAATGTTTGGTAAATAGCTATCTCTCTTTGCCAAGTAATTAGATGTCAACCTTTTAGCAGAGTAAAACAGAATGTAATATAATATACTATTTGTTATTGTCTCTCATTTATTAAACAAATCTATAAATGTAGTTATTTGTAAAGAACTGCCATCAAGATTCCAGAATTTTCCAAAGCCATCTAATCTCAGTTGAATCCAGTGTATGATCAATGAAAGAATGAATCAAGATACATCATGTATAGGTAAAAATCGTGAATGAGCAATGTTACCATAATGTATTCCTAATATGTACCAATAAACTCAATTAAAAAAAAATAAAAAAGGAAAGAAAATCTCTAAACAGAGTCTTTGGTAGTTTTTGTCTGTTTTCTATAAAAACATTATTTTTTGAGCCCAGGGCTTTCATTGACTTAATTTATAAAAATAAGTGTAGATGCAAAGTGTTAGTAATAGCTTTTATATTTATGGAACTACACTAAACTATTACTTAAATATACATTCTGTAAGTGTCAATAAGGTACAACTATGCCATTCTATGTATTAATCTATTATCACTTATAGTTTCTTCACAACATGTACACTTGTGTATATGTGTGAATGACTCAGTGGAATCTTTTAGATAATTTTATTACAGTGATACCATTCTGTCATTCATGAACTGGATAATCACAAATCTCCAGCTTTCTGTTCTAGCTCTACTGTCCCCTTATTTTGTCACATTTAGTTGATCACAAGCTGTGAAATGGAAATAGTTATGCTTCATTGGCTATGAACTGAAAAGTTTCTGGGGGCCAAGGATTTCAATCCGTGGTGCCATGCCTCCCTGCAACACAAGGTTCTGGGTTCAATTCCTGGTACTGAAAAAAAAAAACAAAACTCCAAAACAAAAACAAAACAAAGTAAGATTAAAACAAAAGAAAAAAGTTTCTGTTAAAAGCACATATATTGTTGGATAAACAGGCATTTAGTGATGATAAAATATTTATTACTGTGCTCCCAAATATGATAGTCATGATAATAATGATAAAATACCAACCTAGAAGGCAAATTGCTTATAGATTACACTGTCTGGTATCTATGTGTGAGTTCCCTGTTCATTGGTTATGGAATCTGGAACAAGAGATGTAGTTTTTCCATGCATTATACACCGCACTTTTATCTGGATATCTATGTACTATTTACTCCATAAAATGTAACAATGATAAAAGAATATATAAAAATGGCTCAGAGCACTGCTTTGGGTACAGCACTCATATAGTGTATATCAGTATTCATTAGGTAAAGAAATTATTTTACATGAACATGTATTTTGTTTCAAAATAATTTTCTTTTAAAGGACCATTTAAGTCTAAATTTTATCATGCTAACTCTATCCATATATCTATTTTATATGATCGCTTCAATTATTTTTAAAGTTCAGTAATTGCAGTATCATCCACACGTACATTTTTAGGAACCTATTTTTTCATCTTGAAGACTGTGAATTTATTTACTAAATGTGGCATGTTAAAAACAAAAAAATATAGAAATAGAAATATCCAATTTCTTAATTCTCTGCTTTTCTCCCCATGCGTTCTCTGCTCAAAATATATAATTATAAGAAAGTGTAAAGGGATCTCTTCCTCCAAGGTCAATATGACTTTAATATTATTTTAAATGCTCAGATTAAATAAGAAAGCCTAGAAGGGTAATGGTGAATTTGAATGACAATTTTTTGGATCAGACGTTTTTGGATTACAATTAAGCAATAAAGCATAAGCCAAGGGTGTGTTACTTCCTGATAACATACTTCTTAAAAAGTGCTGTGAGGCAGAAGGGGAAAATTAGGGCCTTCAGTGAGCTGAGAAATGTGTTATCTCACCACACCACAACTCTCAGTGTGTTTTGATACCTTACACTTCCTGTTAGATGCACCAGTTGTATGTGGATTGATTGCACCATGTAAAACATATTCTTAAAACATGTCTGCTCTTATGGGTTCGGTCTGGCTGCTGATTTGGAAACATAAGTCTTGACATTCATTATCAAGGTGAATGGCTGTGATTTTAACAATGGAGCACTGAGAGTCTAAGGAGATATGGCCCAGGAAGCTGGGGACCAACCACTTACAACAATTTCATATATTTCACTTGAGCTGTTTTTATCATTTCTTGCACTTGTCAATTCTGCACTTATGTAAATGAATGAAGTAAAGTAATTTTATACTGAATTTTAAATGTGAGGCTTCTTTTTCTTTCTATATCACTTTGTCTGATTTTCATAACTAGGCTGCCAGTTACCGGGTTTGTGCTTGATTGATGGAAAGTGATATCTAGTTCAGCCAACATCAAACACTTCAGCACTTCATCCTGAACATGTTTCGGCAGTTAAAGAGACCATGTTGGACAAAGAATCCTTTAAACCTGGCTCAGTCCTTCTCCTAGTGAGTATCACAGTGAGACACACCGGGAGAAAAGAAAGCGCCAACTTTAATCTGCGCTGCTGAAGGAAATCAAAGGGAGCGAATTAAAACCAAGAGTAGCGTCTTATGCTCATTGTGGAGCCCTTTTTCTCTGCACCATTTGATATAACAAATAAGATCATCAAAGCAAGTCACGCACAGGTTCAGAACCCGCTGATCCTTGACCTTGGCTTCTTCCCTGCTTGCACAGCCTCCCCTGGAATTTCTTGTGATGTCAAATCAGAGAGCGACATGAAGTGTTCGCACTCTAGGAGGAGAGAGGGAATTTTATTTTTAGATTCCTTTGCTGTGACTCTAGTAAAATAATATGAAGCTCTTTTATGGCTCTATCTCAGAGTTTTGATAAATCTGCTGCCTTTCAAAGCATGAAAAGGGTGATAACAAAAAAATTCTGTCCAGACTGTTTCTAGCCACAAGGTCATTTTGGGAATAGCTGGAGAGTTCTGGTGGCACGGTGCCAACTGACACTCAGTGCTGGAAACTATCAAGGATTTCACCCCACCCAGTAGACATTTATCTCCAGATGTTGGACATGAAACATTTCGTACAATAGGCATTTTCCATCCAAATTTATATGCTTGGTAATTGGAGACATTTAAAATATCTAAAAGGATTTGACAAAAAGTTGTGTTTTTTTAAACACATTTATTAAGAAAACTTTGTGGATGCTAGGAAAATCCTGGATCAATTTAAAATGAAATATAAAAATGGTAAATATTGCTTTCAACACTATCAGTATGAATACTAACAGTTAAACTATATAATACGAAAGTTTAAATTTTTCTTTATTTAATTGAAGTGTTGTCTTCACTTTTCTCCCTATGTTTAGATTTTGTTTATCTAGTAAAAAATTCACTTTTATGTTTATAGCCTTGACAGAATTATATATTTAGAAATAAGTACACATTTGAGTGAGTCTAAAATGAAACATATTACTACTATGAACTAAATGAATTTTAATCACAAGTTCATTCATTCATTCAATACATTTTAATAGTGTTCAGTGTCAAGTACGGTAGGCAATAAAGATGATAATTTTCAAAATAAATTATTTCTATACTTTCCATGCCTATAGATTTATGTGGTATGTACATTTCTGCATTAATTATTTTGATAAACAGTTTTTGAGCATTTAAACATATTTAACAATTGTACACTAGAAAGATAATACTGCATATCTCTAGTGAGTGACTCTTCACCAGACTTCATGCTACAGATCAGAACTCAGCATACCTTTCTGCCTCCATGAACAAAGCATCCAATAGAAGAATGGAGCTGTTAACTCATGACATAGAATGTGATGAAAAATTTGCCTTGAAATGAAAGTAATAGCTGATTACAACAGGATTCAATATGGGTCTTCTGAGAGTCAGGACACAGGGAAGCTTCAAGTGTCACAGACAGAGGCAGCACCCAACAAATGCTCAGGGAAAGGGAACTGTGAGCACTTCTGCGGAGAAGTTCTGCTCTAGTTGAAGAGCAAGATGTACTGAGTGACAGTGGAAAATCCTTTTAGTAAAGCTAGAGAGTCTAGGTTAATCAGTTTATTTGCCATATGTTCAGCAGCAGAAACTTTCTTTGAAAGGCCATTTTTTAAATCAAAGTACTTCTTAAAAGCATAAATCCAAGAGAGCAAAATACTGAGGCAGAGGCAGAGAAGTGAGGGCAGAGAACTGCATGATAACTTCTTTTATGCGGTCCCATAGCCTCCCTTCAGAGCAATTGCTGGATCAGAGGGAGAGAGGGGCAAATGAACTGTGTCATTCCCTGACCTGCACCCTGAGTCACATAGCTACCCCCTCTGGGGAGACACTACATCCCTTTTTCAGAGAGGAAAAGCAGTAGGAAGGAGGGGTGGGGCTGAGAACAGAGGAAAAAGAATGTGAACTTGTTACAAGAGTGATGAGTGGGTATGAAGAGAAACAAGTGAAGATAGGTGAGTAGAAATTCCTCAACTTGGAAAAATCTCAGTAGTCAACATTTATAGCACTCTGAAATTGAAACATCCTTGTTTTTAGATTTTATCCCTTTCATCATCTGCATCTCTTAAGAACTGTTGCCATCAGCACTTTTCATAACTTGCTTTGATGAGTTCCTCTCTGTAGTCATCCTCAGCATCGGGGTGGCATGAAGATCAAGTTCAGAGGCCCAGACTGGGTGGGTGAATGTACAGAGTCACCACGCAGACTCCCAGGAGGTTTCAGCCAATGCTTCCATCTTTAATGAGGATTAAATAGGCTTATATAGAGCACAGGGGAGTGGGTATAGCTATGAGTGCATAGGACAATGGGGCTGTAGCTGATTGGTGGGGCACAGGTTTTTTACCTTTTATGGTTAGCTCTTGGCTGAGGGAAGGAGTCATGACTAGAGGAGGAATGGGGAGGTCCCCAAGTGGCTATAGGCCAGGTTCTGTGCACAGGAGTGAGCATGCTCAAACTCCTTTGAGGGTCTCCAGGCTAGCTAAGAGACATGCATGCAGCATACTTGACCCAACCAGATTTGAGCTTCTCCTTCATCTCTCTCTATACTTTTTATTAAAATTCTTTTGTGCTCAGAAAAAGAATTTCAGTTCTGTCACTTTATCTATAACTTTATATAGTTTGGTGGCAGGCTCTAGGTTCCAGGTGTACTACTTTTCAGACCAGTAAATTGTTTTCGGTCTGTTTACCTAGCATTAAACAAGCAGCTAAAGATATAAATATCCCATGAAATATGTAAGTGGCAGTTATGTTTTGTTTTTTAGTTCATTTAATTGTGAAGAGTGATAATTAACTTTCTCATTAAGGGTTCTTTTCAAAGACTCAAGTATGCCTAACAATCATCATCTATGTCAAAAAGAAAACAAAAAACACATCTCCTGTCATGATGCAACTCTACCGAATTAGGGCCATAGATATTAGTTAAAATAATAGCACTTGCAGTGAATCATTAATATTTTTATATACATGTAGCCTTTTCCTTTCTAAAAAACCACATAACTCTTCTTTTAATCATTGAATTTCATGATAATGAGATTGACTTGTTTTACTGACAAAATTGTACAGTTCAGACAAAACCAATTTTCAAAGTGGCATTTCAAGAAGCTGAACTCATCATTTTTAATAGATCAGGGCACTAAGGCCGTAACTCTCATGTTTAAGAATAAAGAGCACTTTACAGTATAACTGCTTTTTATTTCAATTTGTGTCTGAGATACTCTGCAAAACACATGGTCATTTAAATTTAGGGAGAAGGCATTTTTCCCATCATTTCCATTTCATCATTGCAATTTTTGATCACAATGTAGCAAGCTTAAGGCTGCAAATCCTCCAAATGACGGGGTTTGTTTTCAGCCTGCTGAGAGGGAAATTAGATATAGAACTTCTGTCTCCTGTTATTGTTAATGAGAGTTGCATGTCTAATTCCCTTCGAAACCCAGAACAAATGCATGCTTATGAGTCAGCATTACTGGGTTTTCTGGGCCTTTACTCTTTAGAAGTGGCATTTGTTTGAAAAACCAATCCTTCTGGTTACTTCAAACCAAGTACCATCTACGGATTTCAGCTCTACATGAGCCTGAACTGTCCTCAGATATGTAACTTTGTATATAATAACCACATTTGTGTACTTAGAATAAAATTTAAACTCAAATTACTCAGTTTTCATGTAATAATTTTAATCTTTATCTTTAATTTTTATCTCAGGTATAGCACAATTTAGGTACTGAGATAATTCCTTAGGATTCATTAAAATTGAAGCAATGTCTATGTGAATCTGAGAAAATTCATTAATATCCTCTATGGATTTTCTCCTATTATGCTACTAGGAAATACTAAGGCTTTCAGGTAGAAGGATTTAGAGCAAATCTATGTTCTGTATTCTTATTGTTAAAGTATTTGCTCCTAATAATATTATAGCTATATCATTGCTAAGTAATTAGTTTGTATTTGTACTTTATATCAAAAGTAGAGAAATGTCGTTGTGCATGAAAAAACTGATACTATTAATAAGATTTTAGCATCAGCAACAAATTAAAAAAATATCTAATTTTATCTTTTCTTTTAATAAATGATTCTGCTTTACTTTATTGAATAAGACTAACTGAATAATATTTTGAAAAGGAAGGTGAATGCTATAGAAAATTTGCTAAGTACTATTTCTATCACAAGGCAACTGTTACTTATACTCTTATTACTTGTAGTGTGGCCTAACCTGAGAACTTATCAGAAATGTGTCTCGTTAATGTATCCTTTTCTAATATGCACATTAGCAAGTCCCAAGGATGACTTTTCTGCATGTAAAGCCAAATAAACACTGCTCTGTAATATTTAATTAAATTTAAACACTGAGAGTTAAGATGTTTATGATACAAGAAGTTTTTCATATTTCTCTTTTTTCCCTTATATTCTATCTTTTGTAAAAGTCTGTGACTCTTTCTAAGCCATAGAGATATACTTTCCTTGTAGATATACAGTTTCTCTTCAGCACAAGGACACTATAGAAGTCTTTAAGAATTTGAATAGTATATATATTAGAGAGACTTGAATGAGTACAGTATTTGACTAATTAATAATTTATCAGAGTTCTTATAGATGAACAAAATAACTGTGAAATTTAAAAATGTAGAGTCTTTGGGTCAATCTAGAGATATTTGTTGTGTCAGCCTAGAATGATATTCAGGATTCTATAATTTTAAAATTTCTCTAGACATTTTGAGACTGACAATACTTTGAGAAAAATTAGCTGTTGCCTAGTTTGTATGCTCAATTTTTGTTTTTCATTTCTGATTTATGTGATGCAGTCTAAAAGTTGCCACATTTTGTATTTTGTAGTGCAGGCAAAGAAAAAACAAGGTAAAACAGTTAAAAACAATATAACTGAGATTTGAAACTTTTACCTGTTATGAATATATGAAAACTTCTATTTATATGACAAAAACTGATTATACCATACACTTTTGAAAAGAGATAGCCAAAATTTTCTCAGTATCAGTGACAGCTTATTATAAAAGTACAAACTAACTTTGCCATTTTCATTAGGCTGGCATATTTTTAATACTTAAGCACTGATTATGCTAGCTTTTAAAAGTGTGCCATCAAAATAGAGATTAACATTAATATTACATTTGAATATTTGAGCTGTTGAATAAATAGCATCTCAAAATAAAAACGGTACATTGTCAACTTGTCTGTGTCAAGAATTTTTTTCAATCATCGCAGAATTGAATATTTTAAAATTCACCCATTCAGAAACATGCATTGCAGCTATGGAAATGAATCAGTTGCTCAGGACAAGACTCCAGCTCGACAAGAGCATGCCAAGGACCAAACTTTTCAAAGAGAGAATACATGAAAATCAAGAGGTGAGGAAGCACTTTGCAAGGATGCTTTTGAAAATAAATAAGCAGAGAGGTAGCAGGAAAACAGAACACATTTGAAATTAAATTAGATTTCAACCAAAAAGTATGAATAATTACCTTTCCGTATATTTTGCAAACTTAAAAAATTTCGTCATGATTTACCTTTTAGCAAGAGCTACTATAAAATTTGAAAATAATAAATATTTATGACAATAAATACTGGATCAGTATTAAAGACTGGATCAGTTCTTACATTTGTCAATAAGTTAATCACTGTGAGAAAAACAAACCTATAAACTCAAAGTATGAAAAGAATGACTGAAAAATTGTGTGCTAAACATAAGAAGCTAGAAGTGAGTACAGAAATAAAACTTAATAGAGATGATAGAAATATAAAAGATAAAGACAAAAATAAAATAATAAAACTAATAGATTTATAGATGTTTTCTAAGTTGGATTATACTAAATAACCAGATATACATATTTATTTGATTTATAAGGTATACTAAATGAAGAAAATGCTCCCAAGATTAATAAGTCTCATGCAACCAAAGGAAGATACTCAAGAATGTAACATTGGCATAAAGGTCAAAGGAAATTATTGTTTTCACAAAGAACCATCTAGTGCTTTCCAGATTGAAAAAACTGGAGCCTAAAAAGCTTCCACATTTTTTTTTTTTGTTTGTTTGTTTTAAGATGAGGGAGTTCAGTAAATGCAGGAACAGTTTTCAAGAACTTTGGGAGTCACAGAAGAGAATACCATTGCTATGACTTAGGGATATAGGTGAAGAATTCCAGACAGGAAATGAATAGTGCTCAGTACTGTTGTTGTAAATAGAAAGAAAGAAAGAAAGAAAGAAAGAAAGAAAGAAAGAAAGAAAGAAAGAAAGAAAGAAAGAAAAGAAAGAAAGAAAGGAGGAGTTTGGCAGGAAACACAAGAGAAGCTTGTTCACATTTTCTCCGTGGTGGACTGGAGATTCAGGTATGTGGATAGGTAATAGGGAAAATCGGGGAGCACACAAGAAACCAAGGAATCCAGAGGCAGGTGAAAGACTGAGTGAGGGACACATACATTGTGTTTTTCTAATAGAATTTATTTTGTTTTGAAGGAGAAATCAGTTATATGCTGAGACAGAGCAGGTGATGGAACAAAAGATTTGACTCCCGGGAACATTTAGAATAATCACACTGAAAATAGGGGGGAATGCTCTCAGAAGGAGATCACAAAATAACCAGGCACTATGGAGTTGGGAGACTATCAAAAGAAACCTAAATTTGAAGAACTTCATGTTTATTCATCTCTACCAAATAAGGTTAATATTATCAAAGTTTGAGATTTTCCAGAATAGTTTTTGTCAGAAAAACAGTAGGGGAAAGAAATGTGGACACATATAAAAGAAAGTTTAAAAATTATGACACATGGTATCTAAATTGGATAAAGAAATGGAGCCTCACTAAATAGACTTCAACAGATATCACAGAGTGGTAAATGTGGGCAAATTTGAGCAAGTAGAAGAGTTGGAGACTAGAATGTCAATTCCATTGACCTCCTAGATTGTAATATAGTCCATGATGAAAGCAGGATTTGGGGTGAAGAAATTTAGGGGCAAAGAGCAAAGAAGTTGGTATTTGAAGAGGTTTTGTGAGAGGTCAAGTCATTCCAAAGAGGCTTATATACAACAGGGTGCAAGAATTGAATCTGTCCATCTTGGGGCAAACATAAGTCTGTCGGTGTCACCTTCCTTGAGGGGCTAAGTAGTGAAGCATCTGAACAGTGAGCAAATACACGTGACAAGTTATATCCCCAGTGAGGATCCAGGATTTATTTAAGGCCCACAGATATAATTTTGTGAAAGGCAAGGAAGCAGGCAGTTTTTTAGCTAAAAAATTGAAAGATTTCAAAGATACAGGATAAAGTCAGATACTGTAGTCAGTTCTAAAGAGAGACCAGACTGAAGGAGGGACCAGAGCTGCACACAGAGTTTTCAGGAGATTTCCTTATGAACAGTGAGGGGGAGGCTGAAGCTATGAGGCACAGATGGGTGAGCAACCCACAGTGATGCCATCAGCCAGTCTAGTCAGTAGGGGATTAGGTGGAAGAAGATTTTGGAGAGCATGGATTATATTACATGTTGTAATGCAGTTCTGGTTTGATTATTGGCCTTCAAGAATCATTTATGCTTACCTGAGACTTAGCTCATACCTACCTCACAAGCCCAAGGGCCCAAGTTCAATTCTTGGTATCTTAAAGAAAAGAATTAGTACTTTTGATGTATGCCAATCATATTTTCTGCTGTAAATGGCATTATTTTCAGGGTGATGATGTGAAAATAGAGACACAAAATCTTTGTATATTAAATGATTGAAAGAATAATAGGGCAATGAGAGAAATTTAGCTTACTGAAAAGTAAACACCATAGGAAATGATTAATGAGGGAGTCAAGTTTCAGCCCTGTAAGGAGGGTTATTTTGAATCATCAGTATAACTAAAGAAAAAACTGCAGCTTTTGAACAAAAACAAGGAAGTATAAGAATTAAGAAAGCTGAAAGTTGAATGGAGCCTGAGTTGACTGAATGAAAAAGACTCTGTAGAAAAACTCCCTTAACCAACACCTGAGCCTAGATATATGGTAGAAAACAACCCAAGATTGTTCTATTTTAATTTTTCCAGAAAAAGATCTTAGAGAAGAGATGAATTTTACAACCAAGCTCATCCTAGCTTGTTAAAAGAAGAAACTACAAGACTGCATCACTGGGTGACTAGACACAATTTAGGATGTTCTTAACGGTCATACACATACATTGATTGTTTTAGGGTTACAACACTGCCTTCATTATTTTGTCTATTGCTAAAACAAAATACCTGAGGCCCACAGAAGTGGAAATCTTTATTTAGCTCACATTTATAGAGGTTTCAGTCCACAGTCACCTGGCTCTGAGGCAGGGACACCACAGAGGAGAAACAATCATTGGCAGACAGAAGGCAGCAAAATAGCAAAGCTAAAGTAGCATCAAGCAAAAAGTGAGGTCAAGAGGCCTCTTTTTTTCCCTTATATTCCACTCAGGCTACCAAGGAGGTAGCACCCTCATTAACCCCACATCACACTTCCCACATCCACTTTGTAAGACCTCAACCTAGGACCACTTTGGGCTTTAGGGGAAACATCTAGGTACATGCATCTAGGTAAAAGTGTCCTAAGAATGAATATTCATAAAAGAATTTAAAAAGAGGGGATTAATGAAACTCAACTGAAAAATACTAAATAAAAAAGGAAAGAAAACCCTGAGAGTAGTCAATTCCTTTAAAACTAATTAATATTTATTTACAAGTAAGTAATTGTAAGCAAGAAAAAAAAGGAAATATTTCCAAATGTAAAATATTGTGATTGGAAAAGACATAATCTAAGATATTAAGAGATTTAAAAAAACAACTGATGGAGATGGAATAAACATCTGCTTTTTTTTCCAGGCTTGCATCTGTTTCCCCAAGCTTTTCTTTGAAGAAGTTCCCATTGTCATGTTTCATTCTGGGCGAGACAGTTTCTATCACCAGCTCCAGGTCTTGACATATGACTTCAGACAATACATCATTTTACTCTCCCTGAACTTCTCCCCCAGCCCCAATCATTACTTCAGAAATTAGGCATGTGCATTAATTTAGGCTGATAGGAATCAGGCAGGGGTTTTCATGCATAAAAATGGGAAATACTATGTCTCCCTGCTGAACTTGAACCAAGTGCACAGAAATCTAGAATTTGTAGGAACCACGACAGAGAGTCTATTTTACTGAAATTGAGGCTAAAATAGATTATAATACAGTTGCGCTCCTTGATCTTAACTTTAATACATCTGACATTAGCTGTGGACTTTCGAGTTATACAGTCTTCTACATGTCATTGCCTGTGTATCGAAGTCATGTGTTTAGTTACTTAGAATCAAAATAATTCTAATAATCTTTTAGCCTATATGAAATTTGTGCCAGTAAAATTGTAAATTCTGCATATAGGAAAAAACAAATGATGAAATTAGATTTCACCCCTTTAAATCTAAAAAGGTGAAAAGACAATTACACTTTCACATGCACCTCACATGTGTTCTTTCTCACCAAATTCACCAGGCTCATTTCATATACAGATGAGTTCTTTCTTTTATTCATGGAGTGGACTATTTCTCTGAATTAACTTGTTCTGTTTCAGTGACTTCAGTGTAGTAACCACTAGTTCCAAAGTGTACTGCACGTGACATGTGCCTACTCTGATAAATATGTATGTTAAATCTGAAATATATCCTAGATTTTTCAGATGTAATATTTAAAAATCAATATGTAATATATTTTAAATATTTTAGGCTGATAACCAGTTGAAATCATGTTTTGATATTACTTAATTTATATATACTTTTTAACCATCAATACTAAAACCATATAAAATTAAAACATGAACTTTGAATTTGTGTTTTTTATTATATGTGCAGTGGACACTAATGGTCTAGTGCAGGCAAGTCTGACCTACAGCCACCGGGCCAGAAGTGACTCTAGAATCTAACAATGTAGCCTTTTAGTTCCTAAGCCTCTAAAATCCTTTTGTGATTCTGACAGTGTCCTTCAAGACTTCTTTGCACAGTGTTGGGGAGGCAGCAGCGGTGCACTGCAGGGGAGAGCTCTGTGTAAAGCTCCTCCACCTTTCCTGTTCAGCATGTGGTCACTTGAACAAAACCCCGGTGAGTACTCAGTGTATCAGACACTACAAAACCGTGGGTGACTTTGTGAGTAAAGCACAGGGATTATTGATAATGTTATTTCAGCCAACATGTGTACACTTGTGAAAACAAGCAATTGTTGTCATTACACAGGCACAGAGGTTTTAAAAATTATTAAACAGGAGCCTCTTGTGTCATTTTAAATACAATAATACATATAAGAAAAAGAAAATTTGTGTATCACACACTCACCTATCCATCTACCCACCCACACAGCACACACACACACACACACACACACACACACACACACACGCACACGCACACATATATAAAATCAGGATTTCTATTACTCAGAAATGAAATTAATTTTTACTGACATGACTTCCAACTGTCAGTACTGTAGAAGATCTAGATCATGTATTGCAGATGGAGACTGACATTATGAGACAAAATAAATGTCTCATAATGAACATCTATTTATAATTTTTCCTCTATTTTACTGCATTATTTTCTTTGTATATTCATATTCATGATACTAATATTGAACCTACAATGTTAATATATGTAATTTTAATTTTTTAATATAAATTATTATTCAGACATTTGAAAAATTCAAATGCTTAATGGTTATTCATATTATTTAGATTAATCTGTATTTGGGATTTAGAATAGTCCCCAGAGATCTATGTGTAATGATAGGTCCCCAGCTTGGCACTTTAAGAAAGTAGTGGAAATTTTAAGGGGGAGAGCCTGGTAGAAGGACTTTCAGTTGTTGGAGGCAGGCCCTTCTGAAGGAGCTGGTGGAATCTTACTGCTTCTCTTTCTCTTTTACCAGCGGATGTGAGATGAGCATCTTTTCTCTTCTCTACACTTTCTGTGCCATGAGGTGCTTCCCCAAAGAACCAAAAGTAATGGGCCTTGCTGACTATAGACTAGACCTCAGAAACCAGATGAGAAAATAAGCTTCTCTCATTATAAGTTAATCTCAGATATTTCATAATAGTAAGAGAAAGCTGACTAACACAGATGACATTATGTAAATGACAATTTTTATCATTTTCTTTAAAAAGTATTTTATTATGATATACTTTGGGAAGTGCCAAGGTGAAGATTGAATACCCCATGCATTCTTATTTTGATATTTGATATCAAAATTTTTACATTAGCTGAGTCAATGATAAAATGTGTCTAAAGTTTAAGTAATTCTATGAGTATTTAGATGAACACAATATTTATCATTTGAGTGCTATTAATAATGTCATGCCAATTAAATATATGTCATTATATGTATGAAAATACATTGCTAACATACATTTTTGTGATACTGGATATGGAACTCAGGAGCTTGTCAATGAGATCCATTTCTACCTCTTTTTGCT
>PVIR01037258.1:0-15264 GCA_004026965.1 Petromus typicus | reverse complement strand
AATAACCTTCAAGTAAAGAATGACCTTAAAGCAAGTACTAGTCAATGAGAAGGAATTGTTCTGATGCTCTGAGTCTGTCCCAGCCAACCCCATTACATGTGCTGGTAGAAAAGACTAAGGGAATTGTATGAATCCTCAGCCCTATACAGCAAAGCCAACCTTTTCCCACTCCCTGTATTCCCTAAAGAAGTTTGCATGTTTCCAGAGATCAGATGGCAAACTAACATTCCAAACTGCCAAACTGCAAGAGCACACATCTCCAAAATAAATGTTTGTCAGTTTTTAGCATGCCAAACTGTGTAGATTAGAGACAGTCTACTCAGAGTTAGGTAAGGCTACATAACAGAAAATTTGAAGCTCTCTAAGAAAATATTAACAAATATGATATCACAAAATATAAGAAATAATCATTTGGAAACTTTTGGCCTAAAAAATTGATGTTCCTCCTTGATAACATACACAAGAAGCTAATGACAACCAGTAAAATGAAAACCCTTATGTGTAAGAACTTACACACGTGCCACCTATGAAAGCCCAAAGAAATGACCTTCTGGCCTAAGAATTTGCAGTTACCAAAAGTTACCATTTAATCTTTTATTAGAAAATCAAATTCCTCAAGGAGTATAACATAAAAAGTTAATGTATAAAGTAAATTGAGACCCTGACTACAAACAATTTATAATGACCAATTAGATCAAAATATAACAATAATTTTAAGCTTAGTTATCAGAGAAGCTGCTCTGAAAGCCCCAATGTTGCCATCTGTGACACCACAGACACAAAGTCTAGAATGTGTACAATCTCATTACCCATGCTCCTTAATGCTCTTCACTTATGATTTTGCATGGTGGGATGGAGTCTTTTTTTTTTCTCTTTTTCCTGGTGACATATTATTGCTGAATTCTCAAAGGTTTAAGAATATGAAAAATGGTCTACAGAGAGATATTTGCCTGTACTATTCTTCTAGTATGTTTTAATATAAACATCTTCCCAGTGACTCTGTAATCAAAATAAACAAGGAAAGGAATAGATTTTTAAAATGTGGAACACTTAGAGAATGATGTAGAGACTAATGGGGCATAGCAGGAAGGATACAATAAAATCAAATAAGTAAGGACAGAGAATTTGAAAGAAAAGTGCTAAAAGATAAAAAAAAAAAGCAACAGTACATACCATAAAAAAGCTTTGTCTATTTCCACAATGTACATAAGAAACACATTGTGCATGAAAATATACTGTTTTTGCATGGTTATCATTCATTGACAGCAATTATCATCCTACAATCTATTAGGGTCTCCAGTCCTTTCTAACAACTTTTATGTTATAAATTTTATGGATTTTGTGAACTACTCAGTATGAAGTCCTTTTTGGAATGTTCTGGAAATTGAGCTTTTGCTCCTACAAGTAAACTGATGTCCAAGTTCAAAAATTAAACATTAAAACATGCTTTCACGATGTAAAGTTTACTTTCATCTTTGGAAGTAGACACACATACATAACACAGCTTGTTTCTTTTGTTAATTCCTCTCCCTTTGTGCCCTCCCACCTCCTCTCTCTTTCAGTCTCTAAATTCCATTTTTGTTTTTTCATTCTTCTCATTATTATTCTTACTCATGTTTATGACATACAACATTTGCGTTTATTTAGGTTACTTGGTTTCTGTACACAGAATATCTTAATCCTTTTTATGCACAACCCTCAAGTTTCTTTCTCTTTTCAAGAGATTTATCTCCCATATCTCTGTAGTCATCTTTTATTTTACCTTTATTTGTACTTTACTTTCTCAAGTGAGAAACACTATACAGTATTTAAACTCATGTGTTAGATTTATTTCACTCAACATTATGTTTTCCAGGTGCGCACCTTTCCTATGAATGTCTCGAATGTGTTCTTGTTTGTAGCTGAGTAGTATTCCATTGTGTGCAGATAGCGCGCTTCCGTTACCTGTTCGTCTGTTGACAGGCGTGCAAGATGCTTTCAGGATTTAGCTATTGTGGACTGTGCTCCTATAATGTATTTGTGTGGACTCACTGCTGAAGTAAAATGATGTTAGCTTTGGGGAGGAAATACTGAGAAAGGTAGCTGACTCATGGGGAATTTCTAACTTCTTTGAGAAAACTCTATACTGATTTCCTTAATAGTTGCACTAGTTTACATGCCTACCAACAATGTAGAAGGGCTGTTTTTCACCACATCCATACCAGCATTTATTCTTTGATTCTTTGATGATTGCCATTTATTCTGGTATAAGATGGAATCCTAGAGTTCTTTTTTAATAAAGTATTTATTGATACATTTTATATACACATTATGATCACAGGCTTCATTGGATTTGTACTTGTACATGATATATCTTGATTCTTATTCTTCCCATTTCCCTGCCCTTCCTTCAACCCCCACTGCTTATATACATGAGTTTTGTCTCCATATTTTCCTTTTTATTTTCAATATTTTCTTTCCTTCCTGTGCTTTCTCCTCCCCCCTCCCAGTTTTCCTCCCCTGTGAACATTTTCTTCCTATTTCCCAAAACCTATCATACATTCTGGACCTTGCTTACACCTTCAGTTTCTCATACAAGAGAAATGACAGGGTATGTGCACATCTATATCCTATTTGTTTCACTTATAACTATGGTCTCAAGGTGCAGCCAATTAGCAATAATTTAATTTGCATTTCTCTAATGGCCCTGGGATGTCGAACAGTTTTTTTGTGTTTGTTGACCATTTTTACACCTTCTTCTAAGAAATGTCTGTTCACTTTGCACCATTCATGGCTGAGTCATTTAATTTAAATGATCGAATATTTTTAGTTCTTTATATATTCTAGATATTAACTCTCTATCTCAGGAAGAGCCACAAAGAATTTCTTCATTTTTAAATTATCTCTTCACTCCACTAATTGATTCCTTTGCTGTGAAAAAGCTTAATTTGATGTAATTCCATTTGTTAATTCTTACTGTTATTCCTTGTGTATTGAGTTTCTGTTCAGAGAGACCTTGCCTGCATCGACAATATCAAATGTTCTACATATTTTAGTTCATGGCCTTGAACTCATGGCAATGCTTCTGCCTCACCCTCCTGAGGGCTGTAATTCCAGGTGTGTGCCACCATGCCTGGCTTGATTTCATAATTTCTGTCTACAATATTATAACATTTTCTCTAGTACTGGTGTAGCACTGGTAAGCCCTTAGTGTTGTTCTTTTTCGTGAAATATTCTTATATCTACATCTACTTTGAAAGAATGTTTTGTTGGGTATGTTGATCTCACTTGGAAGTTGTTTGCTTTTATTGCTCATATACATCACTCCAAGTTCTGGCCTTTAAGGTTCCTGTGGACCAGTATACTGCAATTTTTTATATGGAACCTTTTGTTTGTTTTCTCTGACTGCTTTTAAAATTCTGGGTTTTCTTTTGTAGAACATCTGAAAATTGGATTAGATATGTCTTGGTGAGCTTCCTTTTTTTCATAGCTGTTTGGTGTTCTGGAATTCTCACGTGTATATTAAGTATTTGGGAATTTTTGTTATGATTTCTGTAAACAAATTATAATTCCACTTATGTTATCTTCTAGTTTTTTAATCTAACTCCAGATAGATTTAGGCATCTTAGTGTTCTGTCATAATTGTTGGATGACTTTTTCTCATTCTCTTATTTTGTGGCAGCTGCTCTGAGTGTTTTGTCTAATTTATCATGTGGTCTTCAACTTCAGACACTGTCTTCACTTTAGTAATTTCTGCAGTTATGAATTCTATAGTCTCTTTTATCTGGTAATTCTGTCTCATACTTTTGAATGGGTTCTATGTCTTCAGTGAATTTGTTATTAATGTAAGGTCATTTTAGTCAGCTCTTCCAATTTTTTATTTGTTTCCCCTTTATTTACTTCAGGCACTTCTTAAGATAGTTCCGTAAAGTTAAATTTAAAAAAATAATTAGACCAAACTACTAAAAACAAGTGAGAGGGAGGAGGAAAAGAGTTATTGTGAAGAATATGAAGTTTCACCTTCCTATATCTGATTAAGGTCATTTGTACCTAATTAAAAATGAAAAGAATGTTCCTAATACCTACTTTAAGTTCTTAAAACTAAAGACATAAAAACTTGAAGTTACAGAAAGGAGCATCATACATATTTCATGCTTTATCAACTAGGATTTATTTTGTTTGCATCTTTTCCTTGAAAATGATAAACATGATTTTGTTAATTACCTGGTCAATTCCCACAACACTGTAGTATTATATCTGCCACTTAATCTTCATCTTAATTGAATGATTAAATGTTATCTCAGTGTACATAGAAATTAGTTGTGCTTTATTTTCTTTTCATTTAATGCTTTCAATCTGAAACTTTTTAAAATTCCCTTTTCAGCCAGATGTAGTGGCTCACACCTGCAATTCCAGCACTCTGGAGGCTGAGGCAGGAGGATTGCTGTGAATTCAAGGCTAGTCTGAGGTACATAGTAAGTTCAGGGACAACCTGAGCTACAAAGCAAGACCTTGTCTCAAAACCAAAATCCCTTTTCAATAAATTCAATAAATGACCAATAAAAGCCAAAGCATAGGATTTGCAAATTAATATTTTTTTCTGATATTCTCCTGCTATTCTTTTTTTACAACAAGTACTCATATACTTTAGGTTGGTCTTGAACGTGTTATGGAGGTCAGGCTAGTTTAGGACTCTTGGCAAGCCTCTTGCCTGAGCCTCAAAATTTGGAGGTTATAGATGTACATCACTAAGCCCAGTAGGATTTGCCTTTTTGCTTCTGCTTTATGCATTTTTAAACTCAAATGATAATCATTCCATTCCCAATGAATAGTTTACAAATGAGTTTATAGTACTGTACATGAAAAATTGTTATATTTTTTTCAATAGCTTCTAGTAAATGGTGAGTGACAGATATCTCCACCACATAAACTATTAGAAGTGGATGAGAAACTTGGAATATTTAACAAAGGATTAGAAATTCATAAAATGTTGGACTTCAAACATAAAATGAAATAATATTGTTTCACTCTGGATTTGAGTCCCAGTCCATGTAATTAGATTTTTTCTTCCCCAAAGTGATTCTTTTTCTGTAGTAGCTGATCTTTTAGGAAACATCATCAATCTATTTTGGAATACATGAAACATTCCAGCAACCTGCTATATATTCTCTCTATAGGAATTGGTATATTCACTGTAAATGCATTTGTATGTGTGTCTTTTCCTATAAAATATGAAGTTTTCTGTGTTAGTTGTAAGTCCTCAGATATTGGTTATGCTGTTGTTGAGATTAAATCCATAAGAATGATGAAAAAATATTTTATATATTTAGGTCATTCTTCTAATCTTTTTGCATTTGTTAAGTTCTCAAATCATCTTTATAATTTAGACTGTTTCATTCTCCTATTTTATAAGTCAGGAAAATGAATCACAGATAAGTTAGACTAAAGGCACAAATTTACAGAGATAATAACCCCAGTGATTACTTGTCTATAATCATGCAAAACCATATGAAATGAACAAGAGTATAAAAGCATGCACTCACAGATCCTTGGAGGAGTTTAAATTCCAAGACACCAGGTATCACATAGAAAGGAAAACTTCCTTGCCTTTCACCCCTCCCATGTTTTATATTAAACTAGTAAATTATCTTTATTGAGTAATGAAATGAACATATATTATCAACATGCAACCCTAACACAACCAGTTGATATTCTGATACCAATCTTTCCAAACTATTTTCCATTAAAACAGTTTGCTGCAAAATGATATCATGTCATATGTACTCTTTTACTCATCAGGCTTTTTCCTAACATCATATTGTGAAAATCTTTCCACAGCAAGAAAGGTAAATCTTTACCATCATTTCTGGGTGTTTTGTTGTTGTTGTTGTTGTTGTTCTTGTTGTTCTTGTTATTATTTTCTTTGGGGTTTTTTTGGCACCAGTGATCAAATTTGTGACCTTGGCTCTTGCAAGACAGGTGACAGAACCACTGATCTAAATCCCTGCCCCTTTATCATCACTTTTGATAGTCAAACAATAAAATTTTCCTTAAATTTTTTGCTACATTATCCCCTATGTGTATGTTCCAGGAAATCAGGTATAGAAATCTCACTAGTAGAAAATTAATAAAAGAAAAAAGAGAAGGAAAGTGACAGTCTAGCCATTGAAAAACAAGGAGAGTGTGTGACTGAAAGTAGATAGAAAAAAAAGAAGCGAGAGTGTAGACATGTCTCTTCTGTGGCTAAGGTCACAAGCATACACTGGTTAACTAGTTTCACTGAAATTTTTCTTTAGCACAAAACAGTCGAATTAGTTTTTTCCTAATATTTGAGAAAGCTTCATACTCATATTAAATATAGTAGATCATTTAGACAAGGAAGCCAAAGCTTTTGTATCTTTCATTTCTTTTTCAAAATAACTGTGTCTGTTTGGCTTAAAAATAGCATCAAAAATGTCTTGGAATTCAGAATAATGAGTATAAGAGCTAAGGTCAGTGGTGCTTAGTTACAACTGAAAATATGAATAACAGAAGGGAAAATTGCACTGTTTTTCAAATTTTAGATAAATTCACAGTGCAAGTTGTATTTTAACATCTCAAGTGCTAATTGACTACACGCCAAAGACATGCTCTGACAGAGAGCGGAAAAGAAAGATTCAGAGAACACTCAAAGCAACACGCATTCTCCTATGGTACTGTATGCATAGCTCTTAAACTATGCATAAAACACATTTACAAGCAAATCTCTTTCTGAGAAAAGGAAAAGATATGCTTAGACTGTATAGAAATAAAACTTTCTTGGGTGCCTCAGACAATTGATTTCAAAGGTTCATTCTGTTTTAATGGCAGTATTTTGTTTTAACAAGGTATACAAAATCATTGTGTTTACCCACTGGCCACCTTAAAATCCTGTTTTAATTCCATGTGTGGTTAATAGGGTTCTTAGGAAGGGGCTCCTCTATTTTCATGATAGCTGGCAATGTTCATGCACCACCAACAACTAAATTCCTGAATCACTAATTAAGGAAGTGACCAGCGCACAGATGAATGGAGCCCACTGAGCTCTACAGTGAGAAGTAACCAATGTCCTCACTTTAGGATGAATCTGGTTTAGCTGATATCCTGCTCAGAGTCTGTGATTGCAAATGGAAGCAATGAGGTGACTTCACACCTGTCTTCTTAAATGCTCAACACTGCTTCTCTCTGCTCTTTATTATCTCTTATCACATTGAGGAAATAAATATAAAACCAAGGAAAACCACCACAAAGGCCAATACCCTCTCCATGTAGTCCACTGAATGGCTTGCTCTTACTCCTCAGGATAACTTCTTCATCCCTTCCGGATACTGGCTCCCACCTTCTCCTTAGCTCTCACGACTGTGGTTGTCTTGCAAGTCCCCCTCTTCTCCCTACCAGCTTCTCTCATTATGAGATCACTCCCACCCTAAACAGAGGCCGTGTCCTGTTCTCTTGTGAACATGGACTCTACCAGAAGACACCTAGATCTGAAGCTCACCCCTAGCAAGCACATTGAGACTATCCTATGTGCCTTCCCTATCTTCACTATATCTGTAAATAAAACCTGCTTATGAAAATTGAAAATTTTGAATTTTATCCAGTTTGGGGTATATGCTCACTGATTTTATTATTCATGTGGAAATATACCTCAATACTTGCCATGTTTTTTTTTTATTTAAGCTTTATTGGTACATTATGAATACACGTCATTATCCCATTCAACATTGAGAGTTTGTACCAGAATATGACAAGACTTGATTTTCATTTTCCCCTTTCCCCCCCGCCCTGCAATCCCCCACCCCATATACATAATCTTTATTTCCTTTTTTCTTTATTATTACCACATTCATTTTACCCTCATTATTTTCCCTAAACCCTCTTCCCTTTTAAATATGTTCTGTTTCACAATATCAACTATACATACCACAACTCATTTACAACTTCACTTTCTCATACCAAAGAAAAGATACAATATTTATACACCTGTGACCTGTTTGTTTCGCTTATGAGGACATCCTCACGGTACATCCATTTGAGCATGAATGACTCAATCTCATCATTTTTAAAGGCAGAGTAATACTCCATTCTATACAAGACATGTATTTTTTTAAAATCCTCTTTAGACACTAGGGTTTCCTTTAGACCTTATTTTACTGATTGTTTTTCTAGTGAACACATCAAATTGTTCTCTTCTCCTATGTGTACTCCTTCACCTCAGTCCTCCAACCAAAGCAGTCCTCCCCATGGTTCCACTGAGTCAGGTTTCCACTTAATGGCTTCATATTTCAAACTGAGCTAGTCCAGCATATGCAGAAACTAGGCTCAGATATAGATCACATCCACTCAAAACATATACAGATCCACTATATTGGACTACCTAGAGTTTGAGAATACTCAAACTCCCACTATTATCTTATTAACAAAGGCTAATAAGTGACTTCAACATTTAAGAAGTACTAATACAGATGTAAGCAAAATGTCTCCTAGGTTCACATGAACTAAATTTATTTGAACGGTTGAGTCCAAATCTACTGGAGAATTAGTTCTAATGGTGCTCACACACTTGCCAGGACCTCATGCCTGTCAGGTGTAGCACGGTTGTGATCCTCTAGGAAGCCTGGCTTGTCACTGTGTCTGCCTCACAGTTTGTCCCATTTCTGCCTGTGCTTCCTCTGCTCTCCTACAATCACATCATTTCTCCCAACCTCTACTTGCACCGTTGTATATCTCTTATTCATGCTGCCACATGTGCCTGGCGTTAAGCATTCCACAGGTCCTGCACTGACTGGAGGTAACTGTCTTAGCGTCCAGTATCACTACACAAAGACCCTCAGGCTGCTCCTCGGTGCTGCTGCCACAGACCAACAGTCCTGAGGAGTCCTGTAGGATTCCACTGCTGCTCAAAAATTGCTTGAATGTAGTAGCCCTGCAATCTCTGCCTTCCTGACATGTGAAGCACCTGCCTGTGACTTGGAATCATTTTTACTTTCACAGCTAAGATCTTAATACTTTATGCTTTTCTTTTCTTGCAATAATAAGAAAATCCTTCTTATTTTTACATTTTCTTCTTGTAGTGAAGACTTACAGTGGTATTATTTAGGCTAATAATCAAGTTCTGATGCAAAGACATCAGAACTTGTGGGTTTTTATATTAGTTCCTATATTTGCACGTGAATGTTGTAATCATGGGGAAGAAATTCTATTACTAAGATAAAAGATTATTTTTGTAGTATCCAAATTAATATCAGTTTTTTCCCATTTTGTTCTAGAAGCTCAAAGGGTGAATATGAATTTGCTTCAAGTCTTTATACCAATATGCTAATATTCTGCAGAATTATTTACACCATTTGTACTTGAATGACATATAATAGATGTTCTGAGTAAAACAGCTAGACTCAATATATATTTGGACACGTGGGAACAGAACTAAGCCCAATAACTCTTATTACATAATATTCTTATCCAGATACTTTGCAAATTTTCAAGAAGTATTTAATGATGAAAGAACAATGAGCACTTGAATGCAAGATTTATTTTACCTTCAAATTCATTATCTCTTATAAAAGCTAGTAACCTATGTAGAAAATAAATGCACATGACCATATATCAGACCAGAACGATTTTTTCTGAATATATATACTTATATATTTTACTTAGAGATATTCACCAATTATGTTTTGTTGCTATCACAGATATGTCTTATGTGTTCACTAAATTATCATTTGTATGCTATAAATGTCAGTAAAAACTACAAATCTGCAGAAATGTTAGTTACTGTCTACAGTTAAATTATAAAGAATGTTAAGTACAATATAAAATGTTGCTCTCTTAGCCACTCACCCTTCAAAAAAATGAACTTCTTTAGTAAGATTTACTAACTATATTCATCCTGGACATTCAGCTCAAACTTTAAAACTTTCAAAATCTACCTATCTAGTTTTAGCGTAAATAACAAATTGATTGTACAAAAGACTAAATAATTACATCTTAGAAACACTAACAATCTTCAGTTAATTTTTATGGCCTTATCAGAGGTATAACCCAAATCTATGACCATGTAGGTGAAGGTACAATTATATTCTGAAGTGAGAGATAATTTCCATTGTTAATCATCATAAGTAGCAGTCAACCTTGGGTAGCTTGTACAGCAAGAATGTGAACTGATTGGATGAAGGACCTTAACCTCAGTGCTAGAAAGACTTGGAGTATTTTTGATGGGGTTACAGTCTGGAGAATCATGAAAGTGAGTGACAGCAGTAGAATTCTAGTCTTTGCCAAGTGTCAAAAAAAAAAAAAGGGTAGGTAGTCTGGGGATAACAGTGGGAAAGGACAGGGCTAACATCCAGGATGCAATATGTACATGAGCAACAAATGAGAGTGGTAGCCAAGATTGATCTTTGCACCAGCAGAAATGGCCTCACACCGGAAATCTTATATTTTACAAATATCTTCAGTAATAGAGGTAACAGACAGGAGTCAAGAACAATCCAAATCAGAGGGTCCTGTTCCGGCATCATGTGAGCCAGTACCTTATGCAGAAGCCTCTCAGAAATATAGGAGGCTCCTATCTGCAAAAAGAAAAGAAAGAAGTGCATGGTGTGAGAGCTCCTCACCTAACCAAAAAAAAAAAAAAAAAAAAAAAAAGGAAATTATGAAATTAAAGGCCAGTCACAACAGGAACAGATGGGACACAAACTTATAAGACATTTCTTTTGAGAACTTGTTGGTGACTTTTCCACAAGTCCTAGTTAACATCTTTTTTAAATGTTTTAAATGAAATTAGAAAGATGAACGACTCACCTTAATTTCTCAATAAAGAAGAAATTCTTTAGAAAATGATACCTAGGCAAAGTGTGTCAGTAATCAATTGAATCAAAATTAAAACTTAAAGAAAAAATTAAAATGATTATAAAATTGATGTTAATTGCAAAGAATTACCAATTACCTTAATCAGAATACTAATCAATTTTCACTTGGAAATATTTCTATAAATTTCTTTTCAAATATGGTTTTCTTATTTTAGAATTGAAATAATTTTTCCCTTGTTCAGCCACTGAGGCTTAAACTGTAAGGTTACAAATATTTTCTACTTTTATCTGAAGGTTAATTTCTAGTTTTTAAAATACATATATATATATATATATTGTTCTTTACAATATGTTCTCTCAGAATTATTTTATTTCATTACACTTGGATTATTTCATTATTATTTATAGAATAATCCTTTTTACATATAAAACAAGTCCAACAAACTTAAAATTTTCCCAAGAATATACTGAAGTATTGAAACTTAAAGATTAATTATTCACCTTATAAAATTCTCTTTTCTCATAAAAGCTTTCAGAATATCAATTTTACACATAAGGAACTTTCTCACAATATATTAACATCAGACTAAAATTGTCAAAAATATATTACAGATCATACTTACTTTCATACATTAAGAATACTTTCAGCTGCATGAATTCCTGCTATCTGAACATATCTTTTAAGTGACAAAGCTCAAGCCATTGCATTCTGCCCCTGACCCTCAAAATCCACAGCCATCTCTCAGAACAAAATGTATTTATTTCATCCCCAAGAGTCCTAGAGTTCTAACTGTTGCAGAATCACTCAGAAATCTATGTCCAACGTTTCCTCTAGGATTCAAGACAAACCCAAGTATAAGTCTCTGTTAGTGGTTCTTTTATAGAATGGAGTGTTTATCTGCCATTAAAAATGAGAAGATTGAGTCAGTCATACTCAAACGGATGTACTTTGAGGACAACCTCATAAGTGAAATAAATAAGTCACAGATGTGTAAATATCGTATCTTTTCTCTGGTATGAGAAAATGAAGTTGTAAATGAGTTTTGGTATTATAGTTGATATTGTGAAATAGAAAATATTTAAAAGGGAAGAGCGTGTAGGAGTAAATAAAGAGGGGAAAATAATGTGACAGTAATAAAGAAAAAAGAAAATAAAGATTATGTATATAGGGGTGGGGGATTTAGGGCAAGGAGAAAGGGGGAAAAGTGAGAATCAAGTCTTGTCATATTCTGGTAAAAACTCTGAATGTTGAATGCGATGATGATGCGTATTCATAATATACCAATAAAGATTTTTAAAAATAAATAAAGTTACATAATTTCAAAGGTACAATACTGAAATAGGTACACGATAAACTTTATTCTTCTGAGAGGAAGAAATAGACAAATCAAAAGGAATAATCATCCCAGAGCACACCTGAAAACTAGCCTGGCAGACAGGAAGTCCTAAAGCTCCAAGTCCAGGACCTCTTACACCGTGATGAGGGGCGGAGCCTCAACATCTCATCAACCCACTCCCTCTAGCTTTGTGGCTATGGCCTATGTGGCTGCTTTCTCTGGTGTCAGCGACTTTCCTGGATAGGGCAGGCTCATTTCCGGTTCCTCACCCTTTCTAGGGTCATTATTGTGCTCCAAATCTCCCAGATGCACTGACCATAAGCTCCCTGAGGTTTCTCTGTAGGGGTTCCAACTTTTCAGTAAACTTCTGTGTGTTTTCCTCATAATTTTCTCTGAAATCTTAGTGGAAGTCTCCTTTGCCCCATAACTCATTCTGCATTCCTGGAGAACTGGCGTCACGTACGGTGCTAGGAGGGTCTGACAACAGCATAGGCGGTCTTCTGGGTCTGCTTGCGCTTCGTGTACTTTTGAATGTTCTGCCCACTAAACACAGGATGTGAGTCTTGACAGCACGCTGAGCACCAAGCCTACATGCCGCGGAGCCTGAAGATCCCCGGAGGGCTGCGTGCAGCAATCTTTCCCTGGTTGGTCTCCAGATGGGAAGGGCAGCCTCAAATATCTCCGAGATGTTCTCAGGACTTTTTTCAAATTTTTCTGACAATTATCTTTCCTGCTAATCTGTTTGTCAATCACTTTTTCAGCTATGCCCTCTTTAGTCACACATTAGGTGCTTTCACGCCCTTTCATCATCCAGCATATGAGTCATCTCAATCATTCCACTCTGTGTTTTTTTTCCTTCTGAGTCTCATTGTAAATCTGAATAAAAGTGGACTAACAATATCCAAGCCACTGTGACTGTTTTGTTCTTTTGAAATTCTTTCCCCCAAATGCCACAGATCATCCTCTTAAACTATGTTTTCTTCAAGGGTCTCGAACAAAGATATAGTACAGCCAAGATCTTGGTTGCTTGAGGGCAAAGAGGACATTTTCCCGTTTCTGAGTAGAACCCTCATTTCCACTGAAGAGTACTTCCCTGGTCTCTACATCTTCTGGGCCATCACCAAAACCAGTCGCGGAGTTTTGATGAGAGCACTCTAATCTCTCCCTCTCCCCCTCCCCCTCATTCTCCTCCCCCTCCCTCCCCCTCCTCAATCTCCTCTCCCTCTCTTAGACTCTGTATGTGTGTCTGAGGTTAAATATCCAGGACCTTGTACTTTTGAAATAAATTTTCTACCCTTGAATCACATTTAATAACAGTTCTACTCCTCATTATTAATTTTCTGTCTCAGCTTACATTGCATTATTACAACTAAATATCTAAAAGATCTAATTTTGGGTAGAAAAGTAGTTTATTTGCTCAGTTTGGAATGAAAATCCAAACAGAATGGCACGGGCTTTTGAAAGGGCCCCTCTGGCTTATATTTCAAGACAGAACCAATAGGATCTTTTCTATTAATTGGATATGGGACATAAGGAAACAGAAAGAGTAAGGAATGACACCATAGTTCTGTGCTATTTGCTGAGGCAGAACAGATTTGATTTTGGAATGGAAGGTATCAAAGGGTCTTGTTTTATCAACGTTAAGCTGAGATTAGAATCCATGGAGTCTGAAGTTTGAAGGGATAGTTGAATGAAATTGTCTCTAAAAATTAAAGTAAATAGAGGCAGACGACAAGAAGTGGAAATAGATCCTCAAAAGCCTACCCCTGACCTTCCAAAACCAGAAAAGTAGCAGGAGAAAGAAAAGAGCATAAAGTTTTTAAGAGTGTGTGAAATTAACTATCTGAGGGGGGGAAATGAATAGTAAAATGGGCTGATTATGTTCCCTGAAAATTCACATTTTAAAATTGTAAATCCATCAATGAGACTGTCATTAGAGAGGTTTAGAGGTGATTAAAATAAAAAGAAGTAGGTGGATTATGCTGGAATTCAATATGTGTGCTATCCTTATTAGAAAAGGATATTAGTCTTGAAGGGGCAAATGTAGTGTTAAATTCTTCTGGCTGCTGAGGGTCTGCCCTGGAATTTGCCTGCTCTAAGGCAGAACAGGCTTGCCACTCATGGGTGCCCTGAAGACTATCAAAAACAAAGAGACAGCTCTGAACAGGAGCTTTAGTACCCAGTGGAGCTGCAGCCCGAAGCTCAGCACAAAGCAAATGGGTGATGGAGCTCAGCAATCTGCTTCTCCCAGGAAGGAGTTTGGTAGCATTTCTAATACCGTGATACTCTGCATACTGTTCCTGATCTGCCCTCTGACATGCCCATCTCAGTGTGAGACTGAGCCTACCTGAACAATTTAGTAACTAACCAAGACCCAGTCTCTAAATTTAAAAATAAAAATTCTTAAAAACTACCTGGTGACATGTCGAGTGTGGTTGCTCACACCTGTGAACTTGGGAGGCAGAGGCAGGAGGATTACTGTGAGTTTGAGGCTCACCTGGGCTACATACAGAATTCAGGACCAGCCTGAACTACAGAATGAGGCCCTATGTCAAAATAAAACAAACAAACAAACAAAAAACTGGAGAATGTAGCTCAGTGAAAAGGCCCTACTTCAATCCCCAGTGCTGCAAACGAATCAAAAAAGTAAAAGCAAAAAAAAACTGCTAGATGAGGTGTTCAACATAACCAGCTCTGCTTTCCAGGAAATGCTGAGAAAGTTAAAATAAAATAATGTTAAACAGCAGTATGAGAGCATAAAAATATTAAGCTATTCATAAATGTAACACATATACAAAAATAGAATACTGTGGTATTATGACAGTGGATAAATCATGTTTAATTATAATATAAAGAACTATAGTGTGAAACATAACTGTAATACAAATTCTGTTAATGTACACATATTATAGGTCATAAATTGTGACATTAATATAGAGGGAAGGAATATAAAAATGTACATTTTATGCAAATGTTAAATTCTTAGAAGCTTTACATATACTACTATAACAATAAGATGTTTTATAGAAGGCTAATTATAACTGCAAGGAAAATATCTATAAAATTTATACAAAAAGAAAAAGCTCAAAAACTCTTCATTTACTTTTTTTTTTTTTTTTTTT
>PVIR01037257.1:0-15251 GCA_004026965.1 Petromus typicus | reverse complement strand
AAGACATTGGCTTAGGGAAAGACTTCATGAACAAAACTTCTATAGCACAGGAATTGGCTGAGGAAATCAACAAATGGGACCTCTTTCTTTTAAAAAGCTTCTGCACAGCAAAGGAAACCACCAACAGTGCAAACAGGCAACCAATAATGTGGGAAAAAATCTTTACCAGCTGTTCCTCAGATAAAGGGCTACTATCTAGAATATATAAAAAGCTAAAAAAAAATCAGCCCACCCAAATCTAATGATCCAATTCAAAAATGGGCATCTGAAATGAACAGATATTTTTCAGAGGAAGAAGTAAGAGCAGCTAAGAAGCATATGAAGAAATGCTTAACATCATTAATCATTTGAGAGATGCAGATTAAAACAACATTGAGATTTTATCTCACTCCACATAGAATGTCTTCCATTTCAGAATCAACCAACGGCAAATGTTGGCGAGGCTGCGGAGAAGAAGGAACCCTTCTCCACTGTTGGTGGGACTGTAGACTCGTAGAACCCCTGTGGAGATCAGTTTGGAGAATCCTCAAAAAGCTAGGATTCAAGGTCTCATTTGACCCGGCCATTTCCCTGCTAGGTATATATACACAAGAATTAAAAGTCTCATATTACAGTGACATATGTGCACCCATGTTTATAGCAGCCCAGTTTGTGATTGCTACATCTTGGAAACAACCCAAATGTCCATCAACTGGAGACTGGATAAAAAAGCTGTGGTTCTTCTACAGAATGGAGTATTACTCTGCCATAAAAAATGATAAGTTTGAATCTTTTCTACTTAAATGGAAATACCTTAAGGATATCCTCATAAGTGAGATAAATAGGGCACAGATAGGTACATATCACTTCTTTTCTCTGGTATGAGAAAATAAAGATGTACATGACTCCTAGAATTGTATGTTATATATTGTGAAATAGAAAATGCTCAAAGTAAAATAGGGTGAAGGGGGAAAATGTTGAGATTGTAACAAAAAAGTAAGGAAACAAATGTTATTTATATGGGGGTGGTGGTAGGGTGGGTAGGGCTAGGGGAAAAATGAGAATTAAGTTGTGTCTTATACTGGTATAAATCCCCATTATGGAGTGCAATCATGATGTGTATATTTAATTTACCAATAAAGATTAAAAAAAAAACTAACTAATAGTTTTATTAGGAGAGTAACTGGTACAAAACAATTTTTTTATGAACTATGTTTAAAAATACTATTTAGAAAGGTAATAATGGGAAAGAAAAAATTATGATAGTAATGAAAAAATGGAAACAAAACTTATGTATGTAAAGATTGTGGATGATAGGGTGGGTACTGGAATGGGAAAAAATGAAAATCAAGTCATGTCATACTGGCACAAATCGTCAGTGTTAAGTGTTATCATGATATGTATATAAAATTTACCTCTTTCATAATAAAAATAAGTTTAAGTAAATAAAACATCAGTTCTGGTTGAACCCAGAGCCTTGTACATGCTGAGCAAGTGTTCCATCCCTGCGCTCCAGCTTCAGCCGTGAAGTTAACCTGTTTCCAGAATATTTAGAGGATTTTGTTATCATTCTCTTTATACTGAAGAGAAGATAACAGCAAGAAAGGAATGCATTTATGATGCTGTACAGATTTGATATGCCTTAATATATTTATTTTTTGTGCAGTAATTAATTATTTACAGATGATGCATCCTGAGGAATGAACGAATCAGTGATTTTGCAATGAGAACACCATAGGGCGTTCATTCCTACACAAGCTCAGCTGCATATACCATCACTAAGGACATAATCTTCAGGGACCTTTATTGTATCTGTTGTCAGTACTATAGTTGGTAGAAACATCTTTCTGTGGGCTGTGACCATATATGTGGCTGAAGTGGTGGTGTATAGTGGGAATGATATTAATACGATTGACTTTTTAATTCCTTGAATGTATCTTTTGATCATTCATTCATTTCACATATTACAGAAGGTGTTAAAATCATGAGAAACAAGGAAGTTACAGTGTGGAGTTTCAATGTTCACAAAGCTTCTATTTAATTGTTCAGTAAAGTAGATGGTGGATTAATAAAAGTCAATATAGTGAATTTCAATGTCTTAATTTTCTATTTAATTATTATTATTTTAGTTGAGTAATTGAAACAAGCTCAAGAGGTAGCTATGATTGATCTCATGATAAAGGGATCTACAAAATAAGTAATGTATTAGTCAATTTTCCATTACTGTGGCAAAAATACTTGAGAAAAATCACCTTTAAAAGAGAAAGATGGATTTCAACTCCATTTTAGAGCTTTCGGTCTGTGGCCAGCTGGCTTCAGTGCTATTAAGCCTGAGGTGAGGCAGGACCATCATGGTAGGAAGATCTAGCTGAGGAAAGGTGCTCCCCTCATAGCAGCAAGGAAGCAGAAAGAGAAAGGAAAAAGCACTTGGAGAGGAAGTGGCCAGAGACTAGATACCATCCATGTTCAAAGTCACCTCCAGTTAGCTGCCTCACCCATTTAGACCTCTTACTAATATTCTATCGCCTCTCAGTTATGCCATCAGGTTATCATTGCACCAGTGTGTCAATCCACCTTCATGATCTAATCACTTCCTTTTGACAAACCAAGTGACAAAACCTTCACTGCAGTAAACCTTGTTACATAACCAGAGCAATTCAGTTAGAAACACATGAGAAAAAATTCAAGATTACTGAGCAATAATTTTTTTTGCTGATGAAAACCACTCTGTCCAATATAAAGTCAATATAAAAGAGCAAATACTTGGGAAATCTATAGTTTTTGTAGCATTAAATTTTGTATTTTTTCCTTTGGAGTCCAGAAACAATGGTGATGACTTTATAATCTCCCTACCAAGTATTAACGGGCCTGACCCTGCTTAGCTTCTGAGATCAGACAAGATTGGCCACCTTCAGGTGTGTGTGTGGCTACAGACACCTTAATTATAATCTAATATATTTAATCACCAACACAGACAATGGATTAGGCTACATCAATTCTTGCTTCTTATCTTGTGAATTTGTGTCAACTTTCTAGTTATAAGAATCTGAGAAGACTACATGTTTGAAACACTGGCATTTCCGTTGGAACAATACTTTCTTGAGGACTTATGACATTTTAAATTTAATAAACATATTGTAAAATGCAATATAATGTCATAAATAGCCTCTTAGTTTAAATTATTTTTGTAGGTATAGGGAGTCAGAATCTTGAGATAGAGGAAAAATCATATGAGACTGTTATGAAAAGCTAAGAACTAGGCTGAATTGAATAGTTGGGAGACATTTCCTGTATCCCAATATAAGAAAATAAAGGAAGGAGTTGAACCCAGGAATCTGTAAAGCAAAAGAACTGGAGTCTATTGGAGATGCTGCCTGAGTTGCAATTGTAGGGCATAAGCAGACATGAGAACCTTCAACTTTCAGCAATTATTGCTGACTTTCCTATAAGTTGACTGTTAACTGTTTCCTGGATTCTGATTTCACTTCTTCCTTTTGGCATGTTGCCTCCAAAGATAAATTCTTTGATGAAGAGTTCTTTGGCTCAGCGCTGGGGCTTTCTGTGTACAGGTATTACTTTTGTCGATAGCCCTGTATGTGCCCTAAACACTTACTGAGATAATTATCAAAGTTTCCTGGCTGAAACTTGCCTATACATACAGAATGCCTGTTACTCTGTTGTAGAATAAGATGTGTCTATGTATAGTTTTAACCTTTAAAACTAACTTTTTAAGCTAGTTTTGATTTTCAACAATCAAAAATGTTACACAAGCTTTCCTACTTTTATAAGCAGCATTTGATAAGCAACATTTAAGCATTTATTGATGACAACTCATATTAATTTTGAAAATAAACTATCAAACCACAATATACAACAGATGATGGCACTACAGTAAGCAGTCCCAGACAGCTATCTATTTTGCAACTTTATGTTATCATTACTTTATTTTCTTTCCAGTTGTTAAGCCACCAAATCAGCTGTTCACCAGGATCTTTCAGCTTTTACAACTTTAATCAAAGTTGCAAATTTTATTTAGATAACCAAACTCATTAAAGTTATTTATTTAATAAAGTAAGTCATCTCCGAATGATGGTTGATGAACTTTCCAGTTAAAAAATGCAAAATATTAAATTTCCAAAGTTGACATTCATTCATAGGTCTTTTTGGAAGCCTTTTTAATTTACTTTTTGCTTCTCAGGCTGGAACCTGTAAATCTTATGTCTCCAAACTCTAATCTAATGGTATAATTTGCTGATGTTTTCATGTTATAAGTTAAAAAAATAACTTAATATGGTGTAATGAAATGAGATAGACATGGGTTCAAACCTTGTTTTTGTCACTTTTTGCCTTTTGAAAGCCACACAGTACTTTGAGCCTCATCTTGGTTATGTGTGATCATAAATGTTGACCAGTATTTCAGGGCCTTGCAGTGTAGAATCTTGGTGTATGGTAGGAGCTAAAAACATGTTAGTTACTTAAATGACTACTAGGAGACTTTCTTGATCTCATACAAGCCCAAAATCCAGTTCTGTCCTTTCAGTTGAAGAAAACTTTATGTAGAACATAGAATAGAATGGGTAGATTCTCAGAGTAGGATACAGTTTATCTTTATCTATAGATAAGTTATATTGTTTATCTATAGATAAGCTATATTGTGTGATAGTGAACTGTTATGTTACCTTGAGTAAGAAACATCTGGCTGAATGGCTTAGCATAGTTCTGCATGTGACTGAGTGGATTTATTGCAGATAGAAGACATATCAAGAATGTGAGTGCCACCAACCAATAGGCTTGTAGCCTAAATGTAGTAAAAGGGGGTAAAGAAGAAGGAATGCTTGCCTCTGTGCATCCAGTTTCTGTCCTTGCATTGGATGACCATCTCCTGGCTTCTAGGAAAGACTCTTCAGTCTTCTACTGCAGACTCTTTGGCTCCCTGATACAGACTTTTATGAGGCTTGACAGTGAGCTCCACCTTGTAAGTCTTCACTGGATGCTTTGCATCTCCAGCATGCAGAAAGTCCTTTTGTACTCCACTATGTTGGTAACAATCTTGTTTGGGAATTGCAAGGCCAGAACTGATCAGGCCTTCCTGCTTGCAGATAGACTTTGAACTAAACTCTTGTCTTCACCTCTGGTAGCAACAGGAACTCAATGGTCCCACATGCTGTGATGCTTCAGGGCAAAACTACATCCTGATTTGGCCAACTTATCAAGGACTATTGCTGACATCTACCTTGCCCTGCAGGATCTTCATCTACATAACTTCTCTATGACTATTGTTGGTCTTTTAGAATGTATAGAATGAAAAGGTGTAGCCTGCTTGGATCTGGGGGAGTAAAAAGTGTGGCAGGCTGGAGTCTCAGGTCTTGCTGCCCAGAGTAGCATGAATCAGGCCCAACTCAGCTTCTCTAAGTCTTATTTCTGCCTAATTATTAATTATTTCACCTTGTACCATTGACTCACAAGAGACTCGAACTTAATTCAAAAGTTCTAGTTATATCCCCTTCCTCATTTCCCCCACAGTAGACCTGACTCTGGAGGTGGTCACAGTAAGCCTACTTTGTAAGTTTGTGTAAATATATTTATATGTACATATACTTTGTAAGTATTAAATCTGCTTCTCCAGTGAACACTGTTAGGCCAAATTAAAATCCATATACAAATACCAATTTTTTGCTTTAGTTATTTTTACTGTTATAATTTTTAAAATGGAAATCCTATACACACTTTGGAACATTAGGGACAAGGAATGGAAAAATTGTGCCAATTTTAATGATCTCCTCACTTACTCTGACACCTTCACCCAAAATTGCTGTGCTTTCAGAACAAAACAAAACAAACAAACAAACAAAACAAACAAATCCAACTTCAGTGAGTCAAAGTTTGCCAAAGGCTAGTGAGAAAGCTGAGCATGCTAGTGCTTGCCTATAAACTTAGCACGCTGGGAAACTCAGGCAGAAGGGTCTCAAATCTGAGCCTAGCTCAGCACCTTGGTGACAGACTTCCTGGTGAAGTCTCAAAAAACAAACAAACAAACAAACAAACAAACAAAAAAACAGAAAAGGTTAGGGGATATAGCTCAGACTGAAGATCATGAGGTTTTAATTAGATCCAGGGACCAGAACATGTAGGCCAGAATTAGGAATGTAACCTTGAATACTACCATAATGGCAATACTTGTTCTTCAGTTTTTGAAAAAAACAGTTACTTCGATACTATTGTGGAACCTCTTTTTAGGCTATAAAAGTGACTCCAGTCCCCATGAAATATGCTTTTGGGGATTGTATTTAAGTTTTTCAGGAATTAAGGACCTGATCCTCTTTTATAGATTCATAGTTGAACACTAATCCCACCCAAAAGTCACCCTCCCCATTCCTGAAAGGTATTTACACTCTTGTATCAAGAGCAGAGGTTCAAGCACAATCAATTTGTGGGCCAGATTGGCTTGTGTTGTCCCACAGATAATGATGACTAATACATCTTAAAAGAGTTAAATAGAAAACTAAAGAAGAACATCATTTCCTAAAATATGAAAAGCATTTAGAACTCAAACGTTAATACCCTGCAACAAAGTTTTGTTGTGGCACAGTCATGACTGTTTATACATTATCTGTCACTGGTTTTTCATGGCAGAAATGAACAGTCTTGTAAGAAACTACACTCTGGTAAAATTCAAAGTATTTGTTGTCTGGATTTTTTCAAAAGCTGTTGCTGACCTTCATTCTAAGCTATTGCTTGATTCTGCTATCTCACTTGAGCAATGTCTGTCTGGATATATAACATTAGAAATAGTGATGCACAACATTTGCATGCTACTATATTTAATGGAAGGTATTCAAACAATTTGAAGATATGACTATAATGTACCAGGATGATATTAATTGAAGAGAATTAAATTCCCTCATTTTTAACATGACAGAGCTGAATCATGGGCACACTCCCCAGAAGAGTTCAGAAATAAAGTCCTTATGAACATGACCGCCAACTACATAACATCCCTGAAAGCCTCATGGTGGATTTATTTAGTACTCAATCCCTCAGTAATATACCTGGGCTAGTATTTGTTATGGCTCCAGTCATTTTCTCTCCTTTCTCCTGGCGAGAGGGAATGCCAGAGAGAAGGAGCGCTCTCCTTGCCCACTGTGAGGCTGCCAGAAAAGCAGTGATAAACTATAATCATTCACTTCTCTAGTGCAAGGCAGGAGTGAAGGAATAAGCAAGAAACAAATTTATCAACTGCCTGTCTCTGCAGAGTGCCCCATGCTTCATTTAGCTGACTCCACACGTGCATAAACGGCACCACCATTATTTCTGCTGGAGTCTGGGCCTGGAGTCTGAACACGAAGGTCAGACCAGTGGCGTTTCTGATTGTGGAATGAAGCCTGCAGCTCTGCTGCTCTGTGTGATTCAAAGCACTCCACCCCTCTCCCTTCCCCCCTTTATGTCCTTCCTCTGCTGGTGCTCGAAGACTAGCTCTTAGAGCACTGTCCTGACTTCCAAGCCATTGTTCCCTCTGGACTGTCATCAGGGGTTCCTTCTATGCTGTACTCCTTTCACATCAATTATATCCCACTTCAAAAACTCAGGAAAACTCAATTCTTTTTTGATATCTCTGGTATTTTGAAAGTTTCTCCTTAAATTTCATGAAAACCTTTCTATCATTGACTTTTGCTCAAATCATGCATTTTCTTTGTGATAGTCCTGTTGAAATTATTCTACTAACTCTAGACGTTTGAGGTCAAGGGCGGCCTCTTTATATGTCATTGGAATCACACATGAACTCAATCATCATTATTCACGGTCTACATTTGTGACTTTGTCACTTAAAATATACTTGTAACTCTTCAATTATTGTTCATTTCACTTTCAGTATCACTCATGTATATATAAAGAGTGGTGAAAAATTTGAATTGCTCTGTACATACTTTTTATTGTCTTATTTCTCTTCTCATGTGTAAAAAAATATATTTTCCTATGGACTAACTACTGCCTTTAAAATATTTCCCCTTTGAGTACTTTCTATTAGTGTTTTGGATATTGAAAATACCCCTAAGTATAATGCTCTAGTGCTATCTAGAGCTTCTAAATGTAAGAAGTGTTATGTGCTTCATGGGAAAAATGTTAGGGATAAATTTTGTGCAGGCATGAATTAGAGTGCGATTGGTTGTTAGTTCAGTGTTAATGAATGCATAATATATGGTAAGTTGTCATGAAACAGAATCACGCATAAATCAAGGTTATTTATTGACATTAATGAAAATACTGATAGACAGACACTCATAGGAATCTATCCCTGTATTTATTCCAAAAACAATTGTGTGATATTCATCCAGTGTTCAGAGTGACTATATGGAACATAAATTCTATGAAGAATGTGAATGGAAATGTATATATTTCTACCTTAAGAGAGCTGAGGCTGGCGATGGCCTCTGTATGAACACTTTATGAATCAAGTTTCTAATGCCCAGCATTTTAGCTGTTTATTTTCCCATTCTGTGTATCCTGCTCCCTTTGGAAACACACTGCTGACATTAGATTAATAGTTAATCTACAGGACTGAGAGGACTGTGGTAGTGCAAATGCTACCTGCCTGCTATCAAACCATGGCATCTCCCCATTTCAGCCTGTTTTTACCTCGATATCAGTAGAAACACTGAAAGAAGAAGTTAAATTTAATTCAGCGATAGAAAATATATAGCTCATGTGCCAGCTCTCTCTTCTCTTTATTTGTAGGACAGTGACTAATTGTTCATGGTACTCCTGACACACTTGGACAAGGTTATAGAATCATCTTTGGCACAATGCTACTAGAGGCTACTAATAAGAGATTGGAGTGAGGATGTTACTGAAATGTTCCTTATGACCCTGAGCATAATATGCTTTTTTTTTTTTTTTTTTTTTTTTTTTTTTTTTTTTTTTTTTTTTTTTTTTTTTGCTTTGGTGGACTATAAATTGCATGCAGTGTGGATTTTCTGATATTCAGTAAAAAACCCCGAGCAAACACTCCTGACAGTGTTGTGTATAATGGAATCACCACATGTAACCCAGAATTGCAGCATCAGCGTGGACTGGCTCCTGCTGTGACCAGGAAGCTCTCACATCATACAGTGGGAAGGTGCTCACAATGAGCAACAGCAAGTTTCAGAAATGAAAGTTCATCCTTCCGATTTTCATTGCAAAGAAGAGTACCTTAGGGGTATAGCAAAACTTGTCTCATTCAGACCTGATTTCCACCTTTGGTGTGTACTCTCTCAAAAGAAGCTCCAGTGTAAACAACAATGCATTTCTGTTGCTATATTTAAATGTAATTTAACATTTACTTGAAATTTGCTTTACAATCTAGTAGATCACAATAGAAGTTATCAAGATATTTTGAATAAAAGAGAGAGGGTTTTGAATACAAGTAATGTATTCAGTACATTACATAAATACACTACATAAATACATGAATCCATTACACAGAGGTAATGGAAAGGAGCAGGATTTGAGGGCTCATCTATATTTCTCCAGTTTTTGAAAGTGTCTTATATTTAACAATATATTCAGGAAAAGTTTTCTTTCTTTCTGTAATTGGCTCCAACTATTATGTTGCATTTCCCTTCTGTATTTATTAAGGTATATCTTGAGGAGATATAATAACTTTTCTGGCGTTAGGAAGCTCTTCTGTTCACATAAAAGTAGTCCTGTTTGACCTAAAAAAATCAATAAAATAAAATTCGTCTCTCCCATAATATCCATCCTTTCTTACATCAGGCTTGGCCTGAGAGGAAGGTGGGTGATTTCGGTTGGTTCCGCACAGTTTGTTTTAATTCTGCACTATTTATTCTTTCATTTAAGTCTCCCCTGATGGATACAAGGAGAAAAGAGATAGGATGAAAAGGCAACATATTAGTTCATGGCCACCAGCCATTCTTCACTTGGTGAAGTTCTCGAGGAGACCTTTTGTGGGTTCTTGTAAAACATATTTCATTTGCAGACTCTTGTGCTCCTGCTGATGATTTCTCTCCTGGAAATAACAATTCTTCATTAACTTCTCCCTAGGAGTTTACTCTGGGATCCTCTAGCCTTTCACAGGAGAATCTTTCCATAAGGCCTATGGTCCTGTCTTCTTTTAAAACATGTATTTGACTTTTAGGAAAATTCACATGTGTCCTTGTTCTTCCAAAGTAGAAATACATGTCATTGGTACCATCTCCTCTTTCTTTCTTTCTTTCTGACAACAGTTATACCTTAGTCTTGGGTCTTCATCTTCTCTAAGTTCTAAAGGATATCTGTCAAATACTCTAAAGAACTGTTTCACTGCATAAACCTAATGTTTATGCTTATGTCTGATGCTATTCAACCTATTAGAACAAAACATAAAAAAAAAAAAATCCAAGCAGTTCAGCTACAAGGTGTTTCAGGGTCTGTTGATCCTTGAACTAGTGTTGAAATTCCAGAGAAGATGCTTCTTCCTCCTCTCATCGGAGGAAGAGAAAGAAAGTATGACAAGACTTTTTATTTCTTTTAATTCCCTTTCATTATCTTTTCCTCTCTGATAAATCTCTCCTGACTTATTTATTTTTTCTTATAGAAGACAGAAGTGAGCCATGATCAAGGAGTTGCAGGGAAGAATTTATCTACCCCTCAAATAACCTCATAAGGATACAGTGTTAATGTATTGTCCATTGTCTTCAACCTGAGAGCTTATCAGAAGAGCCGGAACCTAACACAGACAATGCGCTTGTAAAGCAAGCCCAGTCTACCTATTTGAGCTAGTTTACATTTCTTTTATGGATGCCAGAGAGATAAAGATCTTCATTGTCAATTCATTCACCCACATGATCATTAAATTTCTTCTGCAACATCCGCAGTGGTTATGTATTCAGCCTCAGCAGCTCGAGTCAAGATGACAACTCATTGTATTTGGAAACAGCTTTTGTTAGAAATCTGTCCATGTGTCAAGTTAAAATCTGCTCCTCTGTAATTTCTGCCCAACATTCCTCCTATTCTGCTCTTTGAAGCTAATCTGCACAAGCTGTTCTCACCTGAAAATCTTTTACCTGGGACTTTGTAAATATGTGAAGATAGAAGAGATGTTTTTCTCTTCTTTTTCCTAAAGACTCAAGATTCTCATTGATTCCAAATGTTCCTTAATTAGAAGTTTTTAAATCCTGTTACTACACAAGTCATCTAGGACACAGTTCATTTACTGGATGGTGTGTAGCCCATACCACATAGAATGGAAGAACCATCACCCTTAATTTGAGAGAGTCTGTTTCTAAAAATCACCTCTTATATGCCTTGTAGTCCTGAGCTTCTATTCCTGGTGGGATCTTGTTATTGCTATAGAATTATGATATCTTTGTGTTTGTCTCTCCTTTCTCCTGTATCTGCTCCTTTTCTTCTGTTCAGAAGTATTACTTATATATGTCCTTATTTTGGCACATCCCTCATTAATGGTGAATCACTTAATTTTCTGTTTTCTTAGTAAGCGATATAATCATGAGACAAGAGCAGTGTGTTACTCTTCACTAGATTTCAGTTCTGTGTAGCATAGCCTGAGGCCTTCATGGGTGACGATGAAGGGACAGGTGAAAGGTTGCACTCTGGGGATCCCCACAGCGGTCTTGGAGTTTGTACCACACGGGTGTAATAGGCTGAGCCATTGGGCATCTTGCCTGTATACACTGCTGAAGTGTTTCTCTGTGGCTTGCTAAACAAGGTGCTTCCATTACACTTAACAGCTATCTATCTGTATTTTTTTTATCTGAACAAATGTTTTTGAAAGTTAAGATACATAAAGCTTATTTTAACAAAAAATTTCAAATTCTTTTAAGCCATTTATTTATTTTTAATTAAATTTTTTTTTCCTAATGCTGAGTCCCAAACCCAGGGCCTCTGACCCATTGGGGAAGTACTGTAACACTGACCTGCATTTCCAGCCCTAATGATTTCAATAATCAGATACTAAAAAACAAACTTTGTTTCTTTTAGCTCCAGACTTTTCATTCCTTCAGATTATTCTCCTTCAGGGATATTTTAAACAATAAAACTCGTTGAAACACTCCCTTTGTGAATCCATAGTCAACACAAATAACAAAGTAAAGCAGATTTGGGTGTTTTTTTCCTTTTGTTTTATTTCATAGCACACAGGACTGTGCTGTTCCTATTCCCACACCGTGTGTGCTGGCCGATGCAATCCCTTTGTCGGTTCGCGTTGCGACTCTTCAAATAAGTTCCTTTGCTGTGTCTTTGTGCCCCTTCCTCCCTGAAGACCTCAGTTGCTTGCTCATTTCTGAAAGCAATCATTTGGCGCAAACTGCTACAAAACGAAGTCAGAGCCAGCAAAGGCTGCTCTCCGTCCTCGCACACTGGCGAGATTTAGCAAAGCTTCACTTCTCCATTGAGAGTTTTCTGTCTTCCAATTGTCCTTTAATTGACTTTTTACGTCACGTGGAAACAAAAACACACAAAAATAATCTTCAATTCTATTTGTAATTTCATTGAAGAGATTATTGCATAAGCTTGTATTTTAAACTGCATAGCATGAGGGGTGTTACCAAAAATAAATCTATTTTTTTTGTATATTTCTCTCTGGATCCATTTTTTCTTCCTTAGGGAAGAAATTTCTCTAGTTCTCTAATGGACATCCATGGAAAAATCAGGTCATACTACAATAAACATATTGGTCTTGGCTATTAAAAATTTGAAAGGGGCAGTGAAGTGGCCATGGGAACTCAGGGAAAGACAATGGGATGCCTTGAAATAAGGCAGCTTGGCCAGGGTCTGATGAACCACTTTAAAATAGTTAGAACACCTGTTAGAGGCTGACTAGAACCACGGGGGGTTTTCAGACTGTCGGTTACTGCAAATGGAATCGTGTCCTGGGAAAAGTTGAATTTCTATTTATTTGGCATCAACATGTTAAGTACTTTTTCTGTATTTCTTCCTTCCTGTAACTGTGAGGTCTATCTGCTCTCTAAGTTCTAGCACCACATTGGTGCCTGATAAAGTGGAAGAGTTGGAACACTTGTTTAACAGCTTCAACATGGACCCTAAGGACAGTTGCATTTAAATGGTGTGTGAAGTGATTCATATGTAAGCTGCTAAAACTCATAACTAAAGTACTTAGCAAGTTAGCCTCCTGTGGGATGAAAGGTGATGGATTAAAATGATATTATTATTTAATTCTGAAAGAGGTAAATTATGCTGGCAAAATGCTATTTGATGTTCCTGGCGAACCGCTGTGGTCTGATGCTCTGTTGCCTCCAGGAAATATGGTCCAGGGGCTGGATCTGTGGGGAGGAAGGCAGGCATTGTGGGTACTATTTCGGGTTAATTCATGGGCTTCCTGGGTGACCTTGGGCAACTCACTTAACCTCCAGTGCCTCAGTCTGCCTCCCTAGAAGCTGAGAAGAGGAAAACTTTTCAAAGTGGTGCTCTGAAAGGACATTTGAAGAATTTGGCAATAACACTTCTACAGCAATGAGTGATTTTTGTCCTCATTTGCACTGGTAGTAGGGAGAAGGGCAGTGCATATCCATGTGCCCTTAGTCCAAAATATAAAATGAGTTCTCACCCAGACATAGCAGTGTCTGTATTTCAGAATAAACCTCTGTTACCATCAAATGCTCTTAGATTTTATGCCTGCACACGCACACGTATTATAACTTTGTCCTCACTCTTGTTTAAATCGATTTTGAAGAAAACCTTTGGTGGTGAAAAGTAACCTGGATTGTGAATCATCTGAGCCAGAAAAAATCCAGTTCTTACATCTGAGGAAGAAACAGCCCCAAATGTAAAGCATCTGCTGATTTCTCAGTTGAAGAAGAGGATAGAGGGCATGCAGGGGTACTGACACCTGTGCCTTTCAGCCTAGTGATCTGTTGAATGTTGAACTGACAGCATTTTTGACTGTGGGGATCAGGTCTTGCATTCTTACCTCTCTGTTTCATACTAAACTCCTGGAATGGCCCCTGAGGCTGCTGTCTCCCTGAATACCCCCAGGCAGACAGTGTGCCCACACTGCTGGTTAGATTGAAGTCCTTAGGACACTGGTAGCTGCATCAGATTAAAAAGGGAAACACAGTGTAAGAGAAGATCTGAAAATGAAATATACTTAATTGTCTCTATTAACAGACAAAGGTTCTAATAGAATTCTTTCTCTATGAGTTCTTCTCACTTGTCAAAATACATTGGGCTTTTATGGACTATGGGGAGTGTTGCTGGCTCTGTGTTTTAGCCACTGTAGCAAGACAATAATTAGCACCTATATCTACAGTTTAGTGGTCCCCATCCAGGGATATTGCACCAACCTTGAAGGAAAAAAGGTTATATGGGTAACACACATTTACCCAGCTACTTTTTTGAGTTTATGATTGATGAGTTGCCATGAAATATTTTTCCCTTACTCATCCTGGTCATAAACTGTATTAACAATTTATGATGATTTGGGGATTTATAAAATCTATTTCCATTATGTGCTTTGTATATTCTAAGAATGCATTGAAAAATTGATAAGATGTTCACATACGTGGATTGAAAGGCAGACAAATAATTCATTTGTCATTTATTTTCAGTATTAGTCAAGAAATTAATGACTTCATTTGCAGTCAAAATAAATGTTAGCCATAAAAACTAATTTTATTATTAAACTTATTACAGGAAAAATAGATTTGAAATTGTGATTCAATTCTTGATTATAGCTCGAGTGTCTACAACTGTTTTCCTGCTTATAGTCACTGCTTTTATAATTTTTTTTTAATTTTGAGATTTCTTAAGAATGTAACTTTCAGACTTTGACCAAAGAAGCTCTCTCTCCTAAGTCCTAACAGATCTTCACCAGAAAAAATTATGTATACTGAATGTTTACATTTAATGCAAATGATAAAATTATTAAATATTTTGTGGTAAACAAAGAGCCAAGCAAAGGAAGAGTTGTTAATGATAAGTAATGTCAATGTTGATTTCACTTTGTAATTATGTAGGTGTTTTTAGGAGAACATTAACACATCAGGTAATGGTGGAAGTTGGTGTCAGATTGTGACTGGATGCTGTGTACCAGTTCCCTGAGGTGAGTGTAATTATTGTATACACAAAAATATACTAACAAAGTGCAAATAAGACATGTCCAACATATAGTTTTTCTTAAATCATTATGACTCACTGAAACCAGACAAAAGTTGAATTATTTATTTCCTTGATTTTTCAGGGGTATAAACAATAATAATTACTGATTGCAAGGTTTCAGAATATATATTACTAACCCAAAGAGAGGTTAAGAAATTTGG
>PVIR01037256.1:0-15263 GCA_004026965.1 Petromus typicus | reverse complement strand
ACTACTATACCTGGTTTAAGATAGAAACCCTAAACCACTATCTTAAAGATGGGCAAAGAACTAAAGGAAGACTGGAGAAAGTCAGTAAAGCTGTTAACAAGATGGTAATATTAAAGATAGAAAATTAAAAAAAGCCGTGTATAGTGGTATAATACCTATAATACTAGCACTCTGGGAAGGTGAGGCAGGAGAACCACAGATTTGAGCTTTTTCTGTGGAATTTATTACTTATTTTATTTTATCTTTTTGCTTTTTCAGACCAGATATTGCTATGTAGTTCAAACTGGCCTCAAACTCATGGCTGCCATCTTACCTCAGCCTCCGAGTGCTGGGATTACAGGCACATATCACCAGGCCCTGCTCTATCCTGTGTAGTTTGGAGACTTAGTGTGAACCTGCTTCAAAATTTGAAAAGGTCTGAGAATGTAGCTCGGTGTGAAGGCCCTGGATTTAATCTCTACTAATGAGAAACAAACACAAACAGCAAAAAATATCTTTAGCTGAAAAATACAGTAACTGAAATAAACTCACTCAAGGAATTGAAGTTTTGAGAAGGCAGAAGTGAGACTCTGAATGAGTCAGGTACAGACAGGAGAAAAGATCGAAAAACAATGAACAGAGCCCAATGGATCTGTAGAATACTATCAAATGGACCAACATAAATATTGCTAGGGTCTCAGAACCTTTGAAGAAATAATGGCTGAGAGTTGCCCAAATTAGTTGAAAAATCGTGATCATTAATATTTAACAAGCTTAAGGAATTCCATGTAAGATGAACTCAGACATTAAGACAATATAATCAAACTGTCTACAGAAAATAGGAAAAGCAGCAGAAGGGGCGCATCACATACAGGAAATTATCACTAAGGTGATAATTCTCACTAGAAACTTGAAATGAGAAGACAATAGGCTGATATAATTAAAGTGCTACAGAAATAACCTTATGTGGCAAAATTGTCCTTCAAAAGTATGAGAGATATTAAGACATTCCCAGGTAAAGAATGGCTTGTTGCCACTAGACATGCACCCCAAGAAATCCCAAGAGTGGACCTGGGATTTAGCTCAGTCGTTCTGGCGTCTGCCTTGCAAACACAAGGTCCTGAGTTTGATCCCTGGAAACCACATATCACATATCACAGGCATGGTGGCTCACTCCTGTAATCCCAGCACTCGGGAGGCAGAGGCAGGAGGATTGCTATGAGTTCAAGGCTGGATTGGGCTACATAGTGAGTTCGAGGCTAGCCTGAACTACAAAGCGAGACCTGGTCTCAAAAAAAAAAAAAAAAAAGAAAATTAATAGTCTAATAGTATTGTACTTTGATTTGTAACTCTATATTTTGTTTTCTACCTGATTTATATTCTGGACACAATGTATAAAGATGTAATTTTGTGATACCGGCTAAAAGGGGTGATGATGGAGTCATGAAAGGGACAATGTTTTTGTATATTATTGAAGTTAATCCAGTGTAAACTCAAGTTAGGGTGTTATAACTTTAGGATCTTATGTGTTGTCTCCATACATAAAGAAAATAGGTAAAGATATACAAAAACAGGAAATGTGAAAGATGTTTAAAATATTTCACTTAAAAATCAAATAAAACAAGAAATGAAACATAAAAGTACAATGATATCTTGGTTCCTGAGTGTTTTTGTTTGCAAATGATTTGGTTCATAAGGCTTTCAGCCACACTTTGCTTCCGTTGGCAAACTTGGCATTAAGTGCTACTTGCCATGTGCTGCTCTGCCATGGGCCAGCCGACTGGGAACTGAAACCTCTACAAAACTGAGCTAAACAAACCCTTCCTCTTTTAACTTTGGGTGTTGGCTATTTTATCTCAGCAATCAGAGAAAAGTAATGAAGACACCCTTCAGATGAACTCTCTCCTCATTCAGTGGTTAGAGGAATGAGCTGCAGTCCTCACAGTGAGTTCTGATACCGCCATCTTGACTCTTATGAGGCTCCTCTGGTTCTCCTGCTAATACGAGGCCCTGTGAGCACCTTGCTCTAGGGAGACTCTGAACTGAGTGCAAAGATGAAGGGATCCCTGAAGCAACAGCACAGGGCTCCTGGAATGTGCAGTAAAAGTGTAGAGTAAATATAGAGATCTGCCGGGCGATTTTGGAGCAGAATTAGAAATAACATCACTCTGAGATGTTTGCTCCTGCCCTGTTTTCCTTGGGTTCTGATGAGCTTGCTTAGAACATCATCCTGCCCCTTTCCTTTCTTCTGACTAGAGTTCTTACACAAATATTCTTCTGCACCTTTGTTTTCACATCTTTCCATTACAAATAAAAGGCGAGGGTTTCTCTGATTGGAGCTGTTTTCCTGAGAAATTCTCATGCTGATGAATCTCAATGAAAAGTGCCTCTTGGGGATTAGACTGAACTTTGACTACAGGAAATGTATTGTTTTCTGTGCTTCACAGTTGCACAGGGCAACACCTTGCCTGGTGCCTACAGACATGCTGGCTTGGGTGCAACAGATCTAAGTTTGGAGTGTGAATACTGCATGTTGCTTTGAACTTTGTTCTAAAGCATTGTCAGCAGACTTTTCCTGATTCAGTCTTACTTTACTGTCTTGAATGTGAGCAGTAGGAATGCAAGGAGCTCTCCGAGAAGGTGTCTCTTGCTGCTTGGGATGAAATATGACTTTTTTGTTTTGAGACAGGGTCTCGCTGTGTAGTTCAGGCTGGCCCTGAGCTCACTTTGTTTCCTGGGCTAGCCTCAAACTCACAATCCTCCTGGCTCTGCCTCAAAACTGCTTGGATTACCGGTGTGAGCCACCACACGTGGCGCTGTGGCGTGTGGTTACTGGGGATCAAACTCAGGACCTTGCACTTGCTAGGCAGGTGCTGCAACCATGGAACTGAACTTTTGGTCCAAAATATGACTTTTACCTTCTTTGAATTTGGTACCTGTTGAATGAACATTATAGTCCTGATAAGGTACCAAGTATTGTGCTTGGTAATAGAACCAAGTTCTGCTTTATGGAACTCTTAACATTTGAAAGTTAGAAGTGGAAATCAATGGAGAAAAGAGAGAAAAAAGCAAATAGTGAAAGAAAAATGCAGATTACAAGTAGAATGCAAGACTCTTGCTACTCAAATATTATAAATTCAGAAAAAAGTTAAAAAATTTAAGTTTAACATTATCAGCAACATAAATGAACATTTATTAATTATGCACTGAGGGCATTTCTTTGAAGTGAGTTTAATGAGCAAATAACTAGGCTTGGTGATACCTTGGCTCGGTATTTCTATCCCTTTGAGAAGGAGAATTTGAATAGTAGAACCAGCGTGGTCTGATTGCTGCACACTGAGATTATCCTGTTTCTTTCTGCACTCTGCCTTTCCTCCTCCCTAGCGCAGAAATGAACAAAACTAAGGTTTCCTGATTGTGCAGCACTCACATTTCTGCCTAACTAACACTGTGTGGTTCTAACAGTTCTTATATGATTTCAGTTAAAAAGATTATTCTTATTTTAGAATTCAGTGCATGAATTTAACTCATTGTCATCAGATGGAGAAAAAGATTATTGTAATAAATTCTAAGCATTTAGAATGATATGATGAATATTCATGCCCTCATCACCTCAGTTTTACAATGATCAACTTGTTGGCCTTTTATTTAATCTTTACCTTTATTTGCCTTTTTTTAAAAATTTTTTTTTTTTAGGTTTTCTGGGACAGGGTCTCACTTTGTGGTTCAGGCCGGCCCTGAGCTCAGCCTCCAACTCACATCACAGCAATCCTCCTGCCTCTGCCTCCCAAGTGCTGGGATTATGGGCCTAAACTATCATGCCTGGCATTATATATATGGTTACTGGGGATGAACTCCGGACCTTGTGCTTGCCAGGCAGATGACAGAACCATTGAGCTAACTCCCTGGCCTGAGAATACTAGGGATGTAATCCAGGGCTCATAGATGCTCTTACATCTTCAGCTCATTACCTTTAATGTTGAGAATAGTTTGGAGTGCTGGTTTGGTGGTTATGAATTTCTTCAGGGGTTTTTTGTCATAGAAGTATTTTATTTCTCCATCAACTTTGAAGGAGTTTTGTGGGGTACATCAATATGGGTTGGGGGTTGTTTTCTTTTCAGGTTTTTTTTATTGAGACAGGGTCTCACTTTGTAGTTCAGGCTGGCCCTGAGCTCAGCCTCAAACTCAAATCATAGCAGGCCTCCTTCCTCTGCCTCCTGAGTGCTGGGATTACAGGTGTGAGCCACCACGCCCGGCACTATGGTATGTGGTACTGATTGCTGCTGGGGTGAGTCTCCATGCCCAGTATTGTTACGTGGTTACCAGGGATTGAACCTGGGCCCTTGCACTTGCAAGACAGGTGCAGGAACCACTGAGCTATATCCCCGGCCCTGGGGGTTGTTTTCTTGGAGGATTTCAAATACTTCACTTCAGTCTCTCCTTGACTTTAGGGTTTGTATTGAGAAGTCTGCTATGATTCTGATGGGCTTTCCTTTATAGGTAATTTGTTTCTTTTCTCTAACAACTATAAATATTCTGTTCTTGTGTTGAGTTTCTGGCATCTTCACTATTACATGCCGTGGTATAGTTTTTTTGGTCATGGCTAATTGGAGTTCTGTATACCTAATTTATCTGCAGGTCAAATTATTTTTCATGCTTGAGAAGTTTTCTGTCATAACTTCTGTGAGCAAGTTTTTTATATTGTTTGTACTATCTTCTGCATTTTCATTGATTCCTATTAATCTTATGTTACTCTTCTTTGCATTAACTAGAAGCTGTTGGATTGATTTTCATGGTTCTTTACTCCGTTTTAGAAATCTTTCTTTTGATAATAAGTAACCACAATTCTGTCTTCTAGATCTGATATTCTGTTCTCATATTGATTCATTCTTCTGTGTATACTTTAATAGAATTTTAAATTTCCTGGATATCTGTTCGAATCTGTTTCATGGATTCTGTTTCTTTCCTATGTTGGTCATTTATGGGTTCCATCATTTTCTAAGCTCCTCTTTAAAAAAAACCCAAAAAACAAAACTGTATTGACTCTAGATTTTCTAACCATCTTCATTAGGCTCACCTTCTCTGTAGTTATTTGAGAAATTATTTCTGATTTGATTTTTTTCTAAGACCCCACTCATGCCTTCAGCTTTGAATGGCCATCTCACCACATGCAGAATCCTGGTTTCTTTTTCCCTTTGAAGGTTTCAGCAATGTTATCCCATTGCTTTTAGGGCTTCATGGTTTCAGAGGAGAAATCAACTATCAGTAAAAATAATTTTTCTGGAGGTAATGTGCCACTTCACCCAATGTGCTTCTTTCAAGATTTTTATTTAAATTATTTGGCCATGATATGTCTAGCTCCCCAATTTAAAGAACTTTTAAATTGACAACAGGGATCAAGTTTGGCACCGTGTGCTTGCCAGGCAGGTGTGGCACCATTGAGTTACATCCCCAGCCCTGAAATTCAAACTTTATGTGTATTTACTCCTTCATAGCATCTCAAAGGTCTTTGATGGTCCATTCAGTTTTAATATTTTTTTCCTCTGTTCTTCAAGCTGGATAATTTCTATTGTGCTGTTTTCAAATTACCAACATTTTCAACCACTTCAATCTTTTATTAAGCCTGTATGATGAGTCTTTCACTTTACCTGTTACACTTTCCAAGTTTAAACTCTCAGTGATGCTGGGAATCAAACTCATGGTTCTGTTTCATAGTTTTAAATTTTCTACTGGGAATTTCCATTTATTCACTCTTGGCCAATTTTGAGCCCCCAGAGCTAGTTTTACTATCTATATTTGTACTCCACCAGGTCATACTGAAATTGGTTTCTATTTAATGTGTGTGCTTTTGAGTATGGATTATATTTATTATATCATTGCATGTCTAGTCATGTCTAGTCATAATGTGGACATTATGAATCATGTTCTAGCTTTAAGGAGACCAGATTCTGTTCTGTTACTCTGAGGACTGTTAGTTTTTGGTGTAGCACAGTCTGATCTGTGCTTCCAACCTGCTCTCCTCTGGATTGCACAGCAGCTGAATTCTCCACTCAGTCATTTCAATTCCATTTGCTATTTTTCACCTACTTCCCTGGAGTCCTGAGTGCATGCCCAGCTTAGAAGTTACCCGTGGATTTGGGCATGGTTGATTTATGGTGTTTACCCTGTTTGCTTTTCCTTACTTCTGGGATTTCCCTTTAACAATGTAGTCACTTTTCCAGCCCCAACTTCTTTTCTGTCAGCTGCTTATAGGAAGAGAGCCTCAGGCAAAAGGTTAAAAACTCTCAAATCTTACTAGATGCAGTTCATGTCTTTTGAGATCCTTACAGTTTCTGCCTGCTTTGGACAACTTCCTGAACCTCCAAGAAACTATATATATTCCCCATTTTTTAATCATTATTTGAAGGAATGTTAGTCTGTCTTTACATTTCCCCAACATTTGAGTGTTAGCTCAGCCTTACAGAGTGACAAATACATAGAAAAAACATATAGACAAATAGAGGAAACAATTCCTTTCACAATAGCATCCCCCCAAAATGAAATATCTGGGAATCAATCTAACAAAGGAGGTGAAACATTTCTTCTCTGAAAACTGCAGCACTCTGAAAAAGGTCGAAGAGGATATCAGAAAATGGAAAGATATCCCTTGTTCCTGAGTAGGAAGAACCAATTTTATCAAAATGGTTATACTCCCAAAATTTCTATATAGATTAAATGCAATCTTAATTGAAATGCCAACAGCATTTTGCACAGAGCTAGAGAAAATAATTCAAAAATTAATTTGGAATCAGAAGAGATATAAAATAGCAAAATCAATTCTAGGCAACAAAGATATGGCAGGAGGATCACAATCTCCAATTTGCAACTATACTACAAGGCCATTATGTTAAAAAGAGCATGGTACTGGCAAAGAAACAGTCCTGAGGACCAATGGAACAGACTAGAAGATACAGAAACAACTCCAGCCTGAACTCAGCCTCTAACTCAGCAGTCCTCCTGCTTCTGCCTCCCGAGTGCTGGGATTATAGGCGTGAGCCACCATACCTGGCACTGTGGTATGTGGTGCTGATTGCTGCTGGGTGTGAGTCTCCACGCCCACTATTGTACCTGGTTACCAGGGATCAAACCCTGGACCCTGCCCTTGCAAGGCAGGTGCTGGAACTACTGAGCTAAATCCCCAGCCAAAAGATGTTTTTTTTTTTTTTTTTTAAGAGGAAAGAGCAATGGGAAAAATAGGAGCCAAGATATATTATATCCAGGTACAAATTACCAATGATGAATGTGCTCATAATGTATTCCAAAAATGAACCAATAAACTATTAAAAAAAAGAACATATAGATAAAAAAAATGTCAGTTCCTGGTGCATAGTAAATGTTACATGAGTATTAGCTGTGGTCATCTGGACAATACTGTCCAATAGGATGTTTTGTCATGAGGGAGGTGTTTAGTTGAACTATCTGATATGGTATACACCCTCCACGTGTGGTTGAGGGTTATTAATCTGCTTTGTGCTCTCTTGTGAAATACATGACACGGGCTACTTATTAAGAAGCAGAGACTTACTAGCTAATCATTTGGGAGAGTCAAGCAAAGAGATCAGGTGGTAATTGGAAGACACCACTGTCGGTGTAAGTCCGATGTAAGGTCCGGGATCATGGAAGGAAACAGAGGCACTCAGGGATGAGTTTCAGCAGAAATAACAGCCTCAAAGGATGAAGCCCTGGAGCTGTTTTCCAACAGCCCTTTTATTAAGGATTAATACAAATTAACAAAGTCTGGGGGATGATAAGGAGACTCAACAGTTCTATATAATGAACTCAGCAGAAGTTCTGCTTAATTGGGTGACCTGGGAAATTGCTGAATGGCTACCCCTTTCTCTACACACCACTGGTGTGGCTTCAATAGAGGATGGTGCATCACATCATGTAGGACTATGAGCTGGAGGAAGGGTCCCACCTGGAGGCATGAAGCAGAGCAGATGGATAGAGCTAGACTTGCTTCTTTCATATGACTCTTTTACGAGAACTGTCAGTGGGCTTCAGGAAAGATCTCATGCCCCCAGTGGTGCAGAGGCTTCCCACAAAGCCCCACCACCCAATAGTTTTACTGCCTCCATTTGCCTTGATGCTGTAGACCAAGCCCTTAGTCACACTGAACTCTAACCCGCCAATCAAACCACACCAAAACCATAGTGCCGAGTACTGGATTGTGATTACCTCTGACCAAGGAATGAAAGTTTAAATTTTATTTAATTTACAGGTCACAGGTGGCTAGCAGCTTCTTCATTAGATAGCATGGATCCAGAGCTTGGAGGAGAGGGTCGGCCTGAAGTCGTAGATGGTGTTTTCACTTTGGGGCTAATAGGTGAAGCATAAGAATGAAGAGACCGTGACTAGAATGGGAAAGGAAAGTCAAGGGTCAGACAATGAGATGTGGCATTTAAGGTTCTGTCAGAGGCAGAGGAGCTGGAAAGAAATGGTTGATCAAAGAAGCCAAAAGGAGAAATAATATTCTGTGAGAAAAACAAGGAAGAGTTCCAAGAAATGGAGTAGTTGCTTGTGTCAAATACTATTGAATGGTTCATTAAGAAGATAACTGAAAATAGATCGTTGACACTGACTGTAGCTGTGTTCTCTAAGGAGGCAACTTTGAAAGTGATAAGAGAGGGAGGCGGGCCTGTTCTGGGATCATGGAGTTTGTAACTCCTCTGCTTTTTCTGGTGCACATATGCAAAAGATCCCATAAATGGCTTAGTTTTGAGGCAGGATATAAGGGACTGAAGGCAAGAATATTTCAGTACCAATTCTCATGACTAAGTTTGAAGAAATTAAAAAGACAACATTCCATGCATTGCTCTTTTTTTTTTTTTATAACCTGTCCCTAGGAGCCATTGTTAGAAGGCACTTGAAGAGGTATGGGGACTGGTTCCATATTAAAATGTTAATACATGAATCAAATTGATGGCTTCTGAACCTGAAAGATCAAATTGTTTCATTTAATTGTATTAAATCAAATTGATTTTCAATCAGCAGAATTATTTGCAGTGCTATACAAATCTTTATTCTCTAACCAACCGAGATAAACGGGTCACCTTGGGATTTGCAGTTGGAGTTTCCCTTTATGACAATACGTTGGGAATGAAGTCATTTGTCCTAAAGAAACTCTCTCAGCGAAGGTTCACTAAACCTGTCTTGATTAATTTTTCAAAATCACAAGAGGAGGTTTACCAATTACCCTTTCAAGGGTTGATGTGATCAGCTTCACATGGTTGCACAAGCTGCGTATTGCTACTCAGAGCTCCAACAGACCAAAGTGGTTAATACAGGCCTGATGGAAATGATCTGTGCACTAAATTCTAATATGTGCTAAACTTGTATGGTTTAAATCACTGCCTATTTGAGCTACTGCGTAGAAACTGATCTAATGTATCTTCTCATATATTTCTGAAAAATGCCAGGGAGCAAATACGAGCTCCCTTTTGGTAGTGAGAGATACTGTGACAGAAACCAGTAAGGTAGCTGAAGATGGTACAGCAGGCATACTGGAAAACCTTTCTCTGCCCTGATGATGGGGATTGAGCCAAGAGCTGCATCCATGCGAGGCAGGTACTTTGCCACTGAGCCACAACCCTCGAACAAAAGGCAGAATTATTAAATTTTTCTTTCATGCCTATCCCTACTCTCCATATCTATATCAGTAATCAATACATTATGGCCAGAATGGGGGTGTAAATAATTTGCCTTTTCAGGTTACCACAAAAATTGTATAATTCCATATTAGAACAGTGGTTTTTCCCTCTGTGGTCTTAGCTGAAGCTGTGCTTTGAGAGTGTGGTCCTTCCCAGCAGCAGCAGCGTCAGTTGGTAGCTAGTTAGAAAGGAAATCCTGTGGAATCAGTTTGCACGTTGATCACACACATCAAGATCCAGACACATTCCCCGAAGGGACTTGTCAGACTTAGAGAGTGGTTTCTCCCCGGGCTGCATATTAAAATCCTCTTGGGCGCATTTATAAGCCTGGGGCTCCTTGGGGCCCTGACTGTATGGATTCTAATTTAACTGACCTATAGTTGGGGCTGGGAATCGTAGTTTTAAGACTCCTACCAATGATTCAGGGATGCAGGCCTGGGACATTATTTCAGGAAAGTGTTGCATGAGGACTCACCCATTTCAGTTAAAAATTCTTAAATTTAATTTTATTTTTTAGTATTAAGTTTTACAACATATAACAATTACATTCATTTTAAGAAATTGGTACATGATACAAAACAATTACGTTCATTGTAAGAGTTGGTATGTATATATATGCTTAATATCAAGGTAATTAAACTGATCATTTTTAAAACAAAACAAACAGCTTTTAAAATATGGTCTTCTATAGTATCATTGTTGTATACAGGAAGTTAAATAATTCAGGATTTTTCTCGGTTTTTTTATCCATTAAATAGATAACTTTTCTTTTAAGAACAGATGTTTTTAACCTCATGCCTAACTGATCTTTATAATTTAGCATTTTGCTTTAAGCTTTGCTTGATACATTAAAATCTAAGAGGGAAGAAATAAAGAACAAAGATATTTTTACCTTTATTCTTTGTTATGATAAAATAAACCGAATATAATAAGAAAAAAGAATTTCTATTCTAAAATTCAGCACACATTAAAGTAGGCAAGACCACCAGATAAAATATGGCAACCCTATTAAATCTGAACTTCACATAAATAATGTATATATTTAACTCAATAATTTGATTTTTTTTTTTTTGAGACAGGGTCTCGCTTTGTAGTTCAGGCTGGCCCTGAGCTCAGCCTCCAACTCACATCACAGCAGTCCTCCTGCCTCTGCCTCCCGAGTGCTGGGATGACAGGCGTGAGCCACCACGTCCGGCACTGTGGTATGTGGTACTGATTGCTGCTGGGCGTGAGTTTCCACACCCAGTATTGTTTGTGGTTACTGGGGATTGAACCCGGGTCCTTGAGCTTGCAAAACAGGAGCCAGAACCACTGAACTAAATCCTTGGCCCAATAATTTGATTTTTAGCATAAGTAATATTTAATACAAGTAGATTTCGGGCAAGTATATGGATATATGTTTATAAATCCTAAATCTGGCAGCACCATAAAATAGGCCATGTAAAATGAAGAAAAGATTATAAATATAGTTAAAAATTGGAACCTAGATGATATGATATTTATGTGTCTAAATTTACTTAAATTGTCTTTTATGAAATATTTTACAATTTAAAAAACAGTAACATACTTCCTGATTACTCCTCAGCAGAAAATCTCTTTGAAGTGACTTTGGAACACGTTATGATTCTACACATTATGATTACCATTATACTTTTAGTTCTACTAACATATGTGCAAAAAACTAAACGAAAACGGAACACTACAGTATTCTTGAAAGAAAAAGAAAGAAAAAGAAGAGGAAAAAGGAAAAGTAAAAGCATCTCCGTGCTGAAAATCTGAGCTGTTGGAAAAGCTTCCTAACAGTAGAGGGCGCTAAAGCATCATCGGTGAATTTCAAGTCCCATTCAGTCGAAATATTTTTGTAATGTTATGTGCAGGTTAGATTTTGTTTAAATATTTATTTGAATCAATTTTGCTATGCAGCGGTGCAAAAGCAGATTATAAACTAAAAGCGGGTTTACAGTACTGCTTAGCATTTGCATTTTCTTAAATGATGTATTTCCTTTGCCCAGGCTTCTTGGTAAGGGTACATACTTGGGTAAGGGTACATGCACGTTAGGCCGTTTTGACAGATGGAATCGCTGCGCTTCCCCCTTTCAGCTTAAGCGGCTGGGCCTCTGAGAGGGCCTGTGACTCTGTGAGTTGGCTCATAATTTAAGGTACACCCTGGTGGGTGGAAGTTCATCCAGAAAAGGTAGAGAAAGTCCCTCCTTGGATGGGAGGCGCCGCTCTGGGGCTGACTTGGCTTCTGAGACAGCGCGTGGGGAGGCACAGGCCACAGTCGTGTCCCTAGATACACAGCCTGTAAAAACGAGTGCATCCGTCTAGTAAAATGCGAAACAATTCCACTTTCCTCCTTAGTGCTGTCTTCACAGAGTGGAAGCCTTCAGCTTGGCTTTCTTTGTGCTCCCTTAGCATGTTTGTACATGGTGCTGGTTAATGACACAACAATGAAGCGTTCCTCCTCCCGATTCACCGTCATTGCTTCGGTCTGTGCGCCCCTGGCAACGGGGTTCTGCACGCAGAGGCCTGGGGACAGCGGTGGCCGTGGAAGTATCAAGACCACGTTCCCTTCCTACCAGGTTCATCTGGGAGGGAGAGAGGAGAGGTTTCTGGTCTTTGCTTCTCCCGGCCTTTGCAGCGTTCGCACGTTATTTATTCAGGTCATAAGTATGAGAATGGTGCAGAAATAATAGGATACTGATGGCAAACTGTTTTTCCACATCGCTCCTGGAAATAAGTTACCTGAGACAACCTCTAAGAAGCCAATTTCATTGTAATGGTTTAAACCAAAACCTGGTGAAACGATGTCCTTTCTTCACATCATGCGGTTCTGATTAAGAATGATTATGTTCTCTTTATATTGCTAACACAGAACGCTGGGCCTTCCTCGCGAGATCCGCATAGCTGCCGCTAATGGACGGTTCTAGAAGTGTGCTTATGGCGGCGCTCACTAGGAAGTCAGCGCGTGTCACAGAGGATGCCCGTGTGGGGAGTTTTCGTGGAGACTGAAAGCCGAGCACGAGGTTACTTTTGGGTAGTTCTCTAGGCGAAGGGGACACACATCTGACCGAACAGATGGAATTCACGTCCTCACTCAGTCACACTTAGCACTGCTCTGCCAGGCCCTGCCTCCGTTTCACAGATCACACTGTGCTTCCAGGTAGAAGCATTTCACTCACTGTTTTAGCCCTGTTTCCTACACTAAGGAGCTGGGAGCGCATGACAAAGGAGCTAAGCCTGGGCCTCTTCCAGAGCTGCTCAGAGGTCACAAATCTGAGGTGAATTTGTCCAGGTTTCTTGGGACCCGGCACTCAGCTGTTTAGAGCAGAGAGCGAGGTTTCTAACACCCATCACTGGTTGAGGCATGAAACCATCACTGGATCAATGAACTGACAACTTTTCTTTAATATTTATATTTAGCTTCTTTCACAGATGTTTATTGGGGAGACAAGCCAGCAAAAGAGGCAGAGAAGGACTAGCCAGGTGTGGCAGGCAGGCAGGGAGGTGTAACGCTGGAACCCAGAGGAAAAGTCCTTTCATGGAGGAAGTGTCTGCTGCTGCCCAGAGGTAAAATGAGACAGAACAGAGAGACAATCATTACATGCGTCTCTTACAGGTTATCGAGTGACCTTGAGAGGAGTGAGGGGCCTGACTAGGAGAACAAAGGGATGAGACTCAAGCTTTTTTCTTTTTGTGGTGCTGGGGACTGAGCCCAGGGCCTTGGGCTTGTGGGGCGGGTGCTCCACCCCCAGCCTCAGAGTCGAGTTTTGTCTTTAAAGAACCAACAATGTTGTCACAGAAGCAAAACCAGCTTTAAGTGGAACTTCATTCTGAGGCCACACTGAACTTCTGGGAGTACAGGTGTTACCATGGAAACCCAGAGCTATTCTATGGAATAACATTATCTCTAGATTTAAGGGCATCTAGGGGTTGAGTAGTCTAAACTTCCACTTCAGACCTGCCACACCGGAGGCTCACCCTGGCACGAATGTTCCCAGAGGCAGAAGCTCATTTCAGGAGGGTCTGTTCTGTGGTTGATTGGCTCTGGTGAGTGGCAAGGACTTTTGCGATAAATTTAGCAGTGTTTATTTGAGCAGAGATCCATGATTCCGCAGTACTCAGAACCAGAAAAGGCTCGGGCTGCTTGCTGAACAGCTGCAGTGATATTGACAGACATCGAGTGGAGCGCGGAGTTGCTGAGCTGGTTACTGTCCTGTTTGCCTGATCAGGGGGCAGCTTGTGATTGGCTACGGCTCAGCTGCTCAGTATTGTCCTGACTCGTCTATTGGTTGGGATGTTTTTCGGTTTGTTTACACGTTGAGGTTGGTAGCCTTGAGCCAGTGGTCTGCTGCTTATTCAGTTTAATAGACTGCTTTGAAAACATGGAGATTTATCAGGCCAGGATGTTTTTAATGTGCATCTTTTTGCTATTCCTTTCTTTTGTCTTCCTACTCTTATGTGGGTGTGTGGTGGGTGATGTGGGAAGTAGAAAAAGCATGGGTTCCTGTGGTGGCACATATCTGTAATCCTGGCACTCCCCGTGGCTGAGTCAGGAGGATCGCCAAGTTCAAACTCAGCTTCTGTAATTCACCCTCTCTCAAAACAAAGCGTAAGGCTGAGGATGTAGCTGGATGATGCAGGCGCACGAAGCATGGTCTGAGTTCGGCAGAGGACTATATCTCGGCTCTGACACCCGAACTGTTCAGTTTTAGTCAGGACTGGGGGATATCGGTCACTGAACTAGCAGAATGAGGACAGAAACACACGTTTCATAGGGCGATTATGGGGGTTGAGTGCGCTAATCTGTACCAAACTCTCACCAAGTGCTTGGTACATGGAAGGAAGACACGCACTGAATGGGCACTGCACTTGGTTTTTTTTTTTAATTATCTTTATTGGTACATTAAATATACACATCATGATTGCACTCCATAATGGGGATCTGTACCAGTATAAGACACAACTTAATTCTCATTTTTTCCCATAGCCCCACCCACCACACCCCCCCATATATATAAAATTTGTTTCCTTACTTTTTTGTTACAATCTCAACATTGTCCCCTTTCATCTTATTTGCACTTGTTTTTTTTGAGACAGGGTCTCACTTTGTAGTTCAGGCTGGCCCTGAGCTCATCCTCCAGCTCACATCACAGCAATCCTCCTGCCTCTGCCTCCTGAGTGCTGGGATTACAGGCGTGAGCCACCATGCCCGGCACTGTGGTGTGTGGTACTGATTGCTGCTGGAGTGAGTCCAGCAGCGTGAGTCTCCACGCCCAGTATTGTTATGTGGTTACCGGGGATCCAACCGGGCCCTTGTGCTCAAGACAGGTGCCGGAACCACTGAGCTATCTTCCCCCGCCTCAGCCTTTCAAGTCTATTTACTGTATTTCTTTTTTACTTTTTGTGGTTCAATGTGTAATGTTCCATAGATTGAGAAACAAAATCTAGTATTCATTCATCAAAACCATCCAAGACTAACAAAGCAAACAGAATTAATTAGGAATGGATAGCTAAGAACTCGTTTTTTAAAAATAATTGTTTTATGCCTGGGTTACACCATACATTTTTCTCTTCAAGAAATATCCTTCAAGG
>PVIR01037255.1:0-15255 GCA_004026965.1 Petromus typicus | reverse complement strand
TTTGAATCATTTATACTTAAATGGACATACCTTGAGGATATCCTCATAAGTGAAATAAATAGGTCACAGATAGATACATATCGCATCTTTTCTCTGGTATGAGAAAATGAAGATGTAAATGAGTCCTAGCATTGTATGTTATATATTGTGAAATAGAAAATGCTCAATGTAAAATAAGATGAAAGGGGACAATGTTGAGTAAGGATTGTAAAAAAGTAAGGAAACAAATTTTATATATATGGGGGGGTGGTAGGGTGGGTGGGGCTGTGGGAGGGGATGAGAATTGAGTTGTGTCTTGTGCTGGTACAAGTCCCCATTGTGGAGTGCAATCATGATGTGTATATTTAATGTACCAATAAAGATAATTAAAAAAAAAATTTAAAACTAAAAAGGAGCTCTTCAAAGTTCTAGATTTACTCAGTAATGTGATAGCTATTATTTCTATAGTATTCATACTTAATGAAAGGTTACTTGTAAGTCATAATAGTTATGTAAATACAACATTGGAATGCTTGCTCTATATGCATTGTAGCTGTCAGTGAAAATGATAAATGAGCCAAAGCAACTTATTACGGCTCAAACAGATTAAATATTGAAATAAGTATGACAGAAGATGCCCTTTCTTAATAGCATTTTTCTATCTAGGAGCTGCCCTGCTTCTCCTAATCTCTACTGTTTAATCGTAGATAGGGAGCTAGGATTGCAGATATAATTAGGCTCAAAGGGAAAAGAGGCAACAACTGCTCCTCAAAGAGACACATCCCTCAGCAGTGTCTCTCTGCTGAGGGAAGCACTGAAATGCAAAAGTACTGCAAACCAGGCTTTTCCCAGTTGTACCATTCCACATGGCAGGGACTAAGACACGAACACTCAGGGGACTAATACCGTTTACTACAATCCTGAGGAGTATCCTCTCAGTGGTGGTGTCTGGACTACCACAAGAGTGATCTGTCTTTCTTTCTTTCTTTCTTTCTTTCGAGACAGAGTCTCGCTTTGTAATTCAGGCTGGCCCTGAACTCACTATGTAGCCCAAGCTGGCCTTGAACTCACAGCAGTTCCCCTGCCTCAGCCTCCTGAGTTCTGGGATTACAGAGTTCTGGGATTACAGGCATGAGCCACTACAACTGGCCCTGGCTTTATTTTTAAAGGAGCTCATATTAAAAGTTAGAAAGTAGCTGCTTCGGACATGCCTCCAAAACACTAAACATCTGTGGACTCTGCAGAATTAGAGATGTGCACCATGTGTGTCAGGCCAAAAGGTCAGCAGACTTCTGTAAAGGGCAAAAGGCAACATTTTCAGGCTTTGCTGTCAGGTACTCTCTTTTGTAAGTGTTCTACCCTGCTGATCAAGTGTAAACATGGAAACAATGCACAAATGAATGGCTGTGGCTGGGTTCCAATAAAACTGTACTTTTAGCCACTGAAATTGCTAATTTAATTTTGAAGTGCCATGAAATATTCTCATGATTTTTTTTCCCAAGTATTTAAAAATCATTCCCTCATGGGCCACACCTTACAGGTAGGCCAGATTTGTCTGCCTTTCTGGTCTGAACAAATTGTAACTTTTATGACAAATGAAGGTTTGTTATGACATCTAACAAAAAGCGGCACCATATGTAGGAAGAGAGTGACAAGAAAAGTGAAGAGGGAGGCAATCACAAAATGGAACAAAGCCTACTTGGTTTTCTCCTGGCTGTACAATTCCAGAATCCATTGTTTTCTCCTGAGGTGACTGAGTCCAAGGAAATAAGTCTCTTAAAAGAAAAAAGAGATTTTTCTAGATCAGGAGAAAGTATTCAGCAGTCAGCAGCACCCCCCCCCCCAACATCTTTTTTAAGGTACTAGGGACTGAACTCACGACCTTGTCCTTGCAAAGCAGGCGAGATGTTACTGAGCTAAATCCCCAGCCCATTTAGGCCCTTTTCATCAAGGATCAATTATCATAGTCTGTATGAACTAGATTAGTTTTGAAAAGCACAAAGCTGAGTTCATAAGGAGTCTGGAGACGAATGGAGCCTACATGGATCACTCGTTTGTGTTCTACTTTTGGGCACCTTATTAAGTCATGGCTACAAATCTATTACATCATCCTTTGGGGGAAAAGGATATAGCTCAAGCATGAGGCAAACAGAGTCTACTTTCCGGTCCCCCCCAAAAAGACATTCTCTGGATCCTAAATATCTCTCAAGTGTAATCATCCCCAGTATTAAGAATGTGCTGACAGAAGATTATAAGCTTGCTTTAACTGAAAGCTGTACAGAGATTTTTTAAAATTCACTAGATTCTTTTTTTTAGGTAGGGTCTTGCTTTGTAGTTCAGGCTGGCCCTGAGCTCAGCCTCAAACTCACATCACAGCATCCTCCTGCCTCTGCCTCCCACGTGCTGGGGTTACAGGCATGAGCCACCACGCCCGGCATTGTGGTATGTGGTACTGATTGCTGCTGGGCGTGAGTCTCCATGCCCACTATTGTTATGTGGCTATCAGGGATCAAACTGGGCCCTTGCGCTTGCAAGACAGGGTCCGGAATCACTGAGCTAAATCCCCAGCCCAAAAATTCACTAGTTTTTATTTCAAAGAAAAGATGAAAGAAGTTGCCTGTCTGTGCGTCATAGATGTTGCAATCATTTTTCAATGGTAATGGTAGAGAATTATATCATACACTTTAGCACAATGTTCTATACCCAACTAACTGACCATTATTTTTTTTCAAGTTCTTTAGCATCTGAATTGTCAACATTTATTGAACACTCATTCAAGTACCAAGCACAGTGCTAAGCAAGATTTCTGGTGTGTATCTAATTTAATCCTAACTCAGAAATAAATAAATACTAACATCTTCATTTTACAGATAAAAGAAATGTAAAGAGATGTCACCCAACTAATAAGCAGCAAAGTTGGAGGTAAATCTCTTATCTGTGTGGCCTCATGATCCTATCTTTTCATAAGTCATAACACTTGACAAGGTATTTACTGTTTCTAAGCACAGGGTAAATATACAAAGAGGTGCAGCAGTTTGTATTTTCATCAATAAGTCCTATTATGAGCTACCATTATGTCTCTCTCTGTTCTTTTTCCTGTATCTTTCTCTATTTTAAGTTTCACTCTTTAACTTGTCTTCCAAATTCAGTCTGAAAAGCGTATTCCCCCAGGTAACTACATGAAGTGCTTCCTGGATGATCCCTTTATTAGGTCGAAGCTCTTCTTTATCCTGTCTCAAGACCACCTTAACCTAAATTACTCCATCATTTTTCTATGTATCACTGTTCATTTTGAACAATTTAATAATTCTCACAAATTCTCAGACCCAGAGAGCTCTCAAGTCTCAGCAGAGAACAATGTCAGGTCATGACCAAAACTCTCCTCTTATACGTAAGTTGGAAATATTTCAACTGCCGTGGACAGTATTAAGTAAATAAAACATGTCTTAACACCTTCCATAGCCTAACCATTTTGAACAATACAAAAAATCCTATTCACTATTAAGTAACATAAACGTTTGGGGCTACACAGCTCAGTGGTACTGGGGCCTGCCTTGTAAGTACAAGGTCCTGACTTTAATCCTTGTTTAAAAAAGAAAAAAAATGCTACTCAAAAAACATTTTGAACTACGTAAAGGAAAGAAAGGCTCTCAGAAGAGCCTCTATCTACATTTTGTAATTTTTACCATCTTTTTTCCATTCTTTTGAAAAATCGTTGTCTTGGATTTAGGACTCTTAATGACTGAATAATGTTGAATTCTTGAAATATTATTATAGCTCATTTCCCTGAAAAGAAAAAGAGAATTATGTGATACAGTGCTAAAAACTCCCTTTATTAAACTTTGAAATTTTAGGTAATATTACTATTAAATAAATATCATTAGAAATTTATTTATATAAAAACAACTATGCCTACTCTCTCACTACTGAAAAAAACTCTAATCATAGTAATTTTTGAGGTATGTTAAGTAAAGAGAATCTATAAAAACTTTGGAAATAGAATAATGATATGAAGAAAGAAAGCAAAACATGGCATCTATGCAAAGGAAGTACCCTGGATTTCTCAAAGTGTAGCTTACAACATCTAAAGCAAGATGATACATAGGAGTAAGAGGGAGGGAGTGAGAAAGAAGGAGGAGAAAGAACCACTCTTAACCTATAATTCAGATTTGACTTTAATTCAGTTCCTACTCCTACTTACATCATAGGGTCTTCTGGTTTATTAGTAAACTGAGGCGGAGAGTCCTCACTGTTAGCACTTCTGAGATATGTTTCCAATTCTAATGGGCTAACTTCAGCCTCACAGTCTGAGTGTGTGGCTATTTTCCTCTTTTTTGAAAATACATTTTTTACAATACTCTCTTTGCCATTTTCATCAATCACATTAGGTTTCTCAGGGTTAGCTCTGTTCAGTAATCTTCCTAAAAGACAAAAGTTAGACTCTGAATAAGACAGAAGATAATACAGTTGCTAACAACAAATGGACATCTCTAGTTTTGCTCCATGACTGAAGGAACCTGTGCTGTGTGTGTCTTATTTTCGGAATGAAGATAAGTAACTTACCCTAGAAAACTGTTCCAACATATTTAAGACAGTCAAACCCCAACACACCAATGAGGGACTTCTCTTCCATCCATTAAAAAAAAAACCTCAGTATTTGAAGAAGACTGTCCATTCTGGCATTGCAAAGATCAAACAAGAATCAAAAAGTATTATAAAGGTGTAAAACAGACAAAATTGCAGTTGTGTCTCATTAAAAAGTCTCTATCATTTGAAAGTCACAGTTGTTTAGAAAATGATTTTAAAAAGTAGTGATAAATACTTACTGATCTCATAACATGTCCTGCATATCATTAAAATCTTAGTCTAAAGTTTATGCATTTTCCTTTAGGGAATCAAAATTATAGTCACCAACTCAGAATTAGTAACCAGATATTCTCTTCCATCCTTAGTAGATCAGAGAAATATCTTAGATACATCTTTGGGGAATGCAGACACAGCCAGTGATACTTACTGGACACCACTCGCATTTTATAGGCAGCTTCCCTTCAAGAGTTATTTTGGGAAATATGAGATACAAATGTCCAGGTACATTTTGTAGTACACATACACATAGGTGGTGTGGTAGCAGAGATCTGAGTCTGACTACTCTGAATTCTCGTCACTCTGTGAGCTGCTTCTTGCTCTCTCTGGTCTGAACCTGGAGTTTCGCAAGAGCAGGCTGGTCCAGTGCCTGCTCGTCAGCTGCTGAGACCCCATCCAGACTCTTCCTTTAATGCCACATTTTCCAACCTTTCTCAGATCAGAGTAAGAAATGCAGGTTTCCTTATATCACAGAAATGAGGATTTTTTTTTTTGCCTGACATGCTGAAGTGAATGGATAATATGACATAGATATAAATAATAAATATAATAATAAAGCAACATGCATAGCTTTGGAAGCATGGCCCAAAAGAATCAGTAAATGCACAATTGTAGCACATTGCTCAGATTGAGACGGGAGAGTCTCTGCAGTCCTTGATACAAAGTGACTTACCTGATAGTACCTAAAAGGCCTCAACTATCACATGCAGAAGTTTATTTTAAAAATTGTTAGCTGGGCACCATGGTGCACACCTCTTATCCCAGCACTTTGGGAAGCTGAGGCATGAACATCACAAATTCAAGTTCAGCCTGGCAACTCAGGGAGACCCTGCCTCAAAATGAAAAGGGATGGGGAGCTGATGATACAGTTCAGTGCAAAGGCCCTGGGTTCATTTCCTCATACTGCAAAAAAAAAAGTCATCTTAATGATATTTCAAAGCACTGGACAAAAGTTTTTGATAATCTTTTCTTAGCAAGTCAGTCATTTACTTCTTTTAAAAAAGATTTTCTTCCTCGGTTCTAAAATTTCTACAGCTGTAGAGACAAAAATGTGCTTTGCTCATTAACAAGCCCTCATGAAATAACTCAGCTTTGCTCTCTGAGCCTTTCTTTTCTGTCCTCTGGTCGCTTTAAGCATCTCAGCTCTTTGTCAGTCAAATACTAGTGATTTGCCTCCTCTGACACTTCTCTAAGATCCTACTGCTCTTTACCTTTCTTTAAGATCTCAACAGCCACAGCTAGGAAAATGTGTATTTAGAAATGTGTATCTTACTAGAGGGAAATCAGAAAATAAACCTTTGTTTTACCTGAATAAATGCAAACAAATGTCCCTCTGTCAATATCATCTAGGCACCGTACACCCCATCCCTTCTTCTCAGTTTTGAACACCTGTAGTCTCACTTGAGGACCATGTTGGACGACTCGGTTCTGACAGATCCGTCGATTACACTTGCATAATAGACTACATTCGTAAATGCTGTCAATAAAATAATGCATAAAGAAAAACAGTCATCCCAACAAAGCAAAAAGCAGTCTATATTGTTACTTCATTGACACAGATAATAATTACTGCAGGTACACTAAGTATCAAAGCTGTTAGTGCTAGAGTGGCTGAGTTTCCATCATAGCTTTCACATTTACTAGCTGTTTTTTTAAATCTATTTTTGTTTTGAGACAGTGTTTCCTATATAATTCAGGATGGTCTTGAACTCATGACAGTCTTTGTGCCTGAGCTTTGGAGTGCTGGGATTACAAGCCAGTGCCACCAGACCTGGCTTATCTATTTTCTTAAAATAAGGACTATGTAATAGTAACTATTTCACAGGGCTATTCTATGAAAGCAGCTGAACCAATATTTACAAGGTATCTGACCATAATGCCCAGTACATAGTAAATATTAGCTCTTGAAAAATGTTCGGGAATGAAATGTTTAAGAGAAAATTTCTCTATTTTTGTTTCTAAGGTGCTATTTGGTAATATCAACTTTGAAAGGTGGAAAATTCCTCTTGTGAGCACTGAGCAGCATATTTCTTACTAGGGAAATGGCTGTCCAAAGTAGTCCAACCCCACACGGAAGGTTAAGAGCCAACTCAAAGCAGATGAGTATTTGAATATTCTCTGAATTGTACATATATGGTCTCTTAGTTTCATTTCCAAGACAATATATTAGGAATTTTCTATATTATTATTCCTTAATAATTTAGAGTTTTGGTATTAGAAACATTTAAGTAGCATCTATCAGACTGTAGACCACAATTAAGTACCTCTACCTTTCCAGATACAAACACCCTGCAATTAATCTTCAAAGTATCTTACCCAGTTGGTATCTGTCTCTGTAATCTTTTATACTTATATCCTGTGGTTATTTCATCACTCGACAAAGGACAAGTTTTGGCATTCCTTGCTGTTAGCTGAAGACATGCACATTTTGCTCTAGAAGGCAGGCAAAAGATAGGTCAGAATTTTTAAAAAGCCAAGTTAATTGATACATATGTAAATGATAAAACAGCATTCAGAACAGCTGTTTGGTTTAGGGACCATATGAAAATATTTCCTGACAGAGTGGGCCTCCTTGAAAGGCAACATCTACCACGAATTTTTAAGTAATTATATATTGCACTGCACACTGCACGTTTATTAGCTCATGAAATAAATACTTAACTACATCAGTTTTCTTTACTCAAAACATTTTCTTTCTTTGTCATCATAATTTTTGTTATCCATGTTTTTGGAGGCAGATCTTGCTAGGTAGGTCAGGCTAGCCTTAAACTGGTGATCTTCCTGCTCTCCTGAGAGCACGTACCGCCAGGCACAGCTAATTCTTTTCTTTTCTTATTCAGCAAAAGCTTATGAATTTTCTGCTAGTTCTTCTACTCTTCTACAATGGATACACAAAAGCATATTTTGATATCCTTAGTTCTTCCTCACTCTAGTAACAAGAAAATAGATTGGACAGACTGATGTTGGGCATCTAGCTATTAGTTTTTTTCAAATGCCAGACACTTATAGCCATAAGACTGAATCTACATATTTTTCTTTCTAACTATTCAGATGATTATTTAACTTGACTGGGACTCATACCCCATAGAAAATAAGGAACTTGGGTGTCTCAGCTAATGATTAGATATGTAATTATTGGGAAGCTTGTTAAAATCTCTGGATCTTCATCTCTCTGGCTGACCAAGTGACTTTACACTCTTTTCCTCTCTTTAGTCTCTTCAGTGTTTCCTAAATATACATAAACACCAGAGCAACAGCTGCTGTTTGCAACAGAAGAAAAAAACCCAACAAATTCATTAATTTGTATTCTGTTTACAGATGTAGAAATCTATCATTGTTCCCACAATGAATGTAACCATGTATTCAAACATACACTAATACATTTAAAAAAAATCTGTAATTGCTTTTTACATATTGCAGTTGAAAAGTCCAGAAAACACAGTGTAACAAGTATTTCTTTACTTTTTCACCACTCAGAAGCAGTTGTATTTTGTCTATTCCATCTTTTTGCTACATATATACCATATCTATAATTTTTTAAAAAAGCACTACTGATAAAACTGGAGATGTGGCAATTCACACCCTTATATACACGTATATATCTCAACAACTGTTTTCGTTGTTTCAAAAAACTTCCTATCAGCATTTTACTACAACTTGTTTTTGCTAAATGCAATGCTTTTCTTCACCCACATTTTGGTGGGGGGGGGGGCAGTCCCGGGGATCGAACTTGGGCCCTTATGCTTCCAAGATAGACATGATACCACTTGCCCTAAATCCCCATCCCTAATCACTGACTATTTCTCGAGATAGGGTCTTGCTATATAGACAAGAGTGGCCTTGACCTCCTGATCCTCCTGCCACGATCTTCCACATGCTGGGATTACAAATGTGCATTACACTTACCTCAATATAATGTTTCTGAACCTCATGTACATTATATATCATCTTGTTGATTCTTTTGATTTTTCTGAGGCCTTTAGCTACTGCCAACTTTTGATCACAGCTGAACTGCTTACAGGTTTTCAGTGTAACAGTGCTGCAGTGAGCATCATCATTATTATCATTAGATCGTGTGTAAGGAACTTGAAGGGACAGGCTTTCAAATATTTTTGACTATGACCTACAGTAATCTAAACATTTTCTTCATGATTGTTTTGCCCCGCACAGGTAACTTGACTTTGCATTAAAAACAGTATACATATAACGCATCTTTGTATCTGTCTACCTGAGAAGTAAATATATAAATAATACAAATAAAATACAGTACAGGGGCCGGGGAGTTAGCTCAGTGGTTCTGGCGCCTGTCTTGCAAGCGCAAGGGCCTGGGTTCGATTCCCCGGTAACCACATAACAATACTGGGCGTGGAGACCCACACCCAGCAGCAACCAGTACCACATACCACAGTGCCGGGCGTGGTGGCTCACGCCTGTAATCCCAGCACTCAGGAGGCAGAGGCAGGAGGATTGTGATGTGAGTTTGAGGCTGAGCTCAGGGCCAGCCTGAACCACAAAGTGAGAACCCTGTCTCAAAAAACCTAAAAAAAAAAAAAAAAAATACAGTACATAACAACATTTAAGAACAAAGGTTTTCTGGGTGTGGTGGTACAAGCCTATAGTCCCAGTAGTTTGGAAAGCTGAGAAAGGAGGGTCATAGTTGGAGTTCTGTTTGGGGAATTTAGCACGATCCTGTTTCCAAAAAAATTTTTTTAAAATTAAAAAGTGGGGAGGACTATGGGTTTAGCTCAGCATGAAAGCTTTGGGTTTGATCTCAAGTACTGAAAAAAAAAAATTGGGCTTAGCTAGGTGTGGTATAGTTCAAGCCTGTAGAGTTCCTCGCTGCTTGGAAGGGTAAGAATTACTTGAGCCTACCAGCTCAATAACAGACTAGGCAACATAGTAAGACCCTGTGTCAAAATAAAATGCTCAAACTATTTGGCCTAATGTATCTGAATGCATTTCTCTGAGCCAGACTTGTAACACAGAGATAATACTACCTAGCTCAGGGTTTTTGTGGAAATAGTGTCCAGCACTGTTAAATGGCAATCACTATTACAATTATGGTACTAGTGTAAAGCAAACATTCATTCTTAGAATACTTTTCAAATTACTATATTTGGCAAAGTCTTCTTTCTTATTCTCAACTGAGACAGATAAATCCGTACACAGTAGGACTTCTTGACAAGTGTCCCAGGATATAGAGTATTTTTTGAAATGTCATGTTTTTCTACTCACATGTCTATGCAGCCCTCAGAACAGTCACAGGAATCAGTAAACATGTTCGAAAAGTTGTTTAGATAATATACCGGAGGCCAAGTAGTCTTTCTGTACTTAAAAGGTGGAAGCTTTCTATTGTCAATTTCATTACAGAAAGAAATGGGTACTAATTCCGCTCCATTGCTGATGTCCACACTAGAAACAATTTCTTCTTGTTTTTGGTAATTCCGAGTCAACTGAACATAAGTATTAAAAGAAAAGTTATCTGTAAACAAAAAGTTGCATTTGGTCTCAAGCAGATAATGAAAGACTTCCTCCATGTTGCGCAGACTTCTTCCACAAGGAGCTTTGTAACTCACACGAAGTTCTGAAGAATGAGAATTTGTCTTTGCATGTCGCCTTTGGAAGTGACATGTGATTGGTAGTCGGAGAGGGTTTTCTGCCTTGATGGTTGACGGCATTTTCCTCAGGCAGGCACCAGAACAGTCATGACTTTGGTAAGTTAAGTTCATAGGTGATTTTTTTCCTCTACAGTCTACAACTTTATTTTCCAGAGGGAGAACTTCCTTCTTTTCTATAGATCTGTTAAAAGATTATTAGTATCTCAAATCTAATTAAATTCCGTATTTTAAAAAACATTGCCCACTACAGTAATAAAGCTAAATATTACCACATTCATGGATAACAGTAAAATAAACCAGACTTAAACATTAAACATTAAACTTAAACATTTTAATATGCTTTACCACCATTTAAAAACTCTACATAGTTAATCTGAGAACACTCCAGGAAGGTATAATGATAGATCTAGCTTTCAAAGAGGTACTTTAGAGTATCTAAAATATTTAGAGTTTGCCTTTGTTAATGAGCCAAGGGAGACACTTTTTCAGGCATGTTTGGTTCAAGCTTATTGCTTGGAAAAACCAATAAAGACTTGCTAGAAAATTATTAATTTGTCAAGAATCCTTTTACCTCATTTGCATCCAGCGCTATACCAAATGATTGCTTTTCCATAATATGTAATTCATTTAGCACACATAACATACCTGAAAATGGTGAACTGACAGGTAAAAATGAAAAAGAATCTGTGAAGAGAGTCTACGTTTGGTACTTCACCTTTAAACTTCCACAAAAAACTTGTTTTTTCTTTCTCTCTTTAAGTGCCCATTATGTACTATATGTATTTTCACATTTAAAAGTGCTTATTTGCAAATCAGTACTGTCCAATAGAACTGTCTCCTTGATGGCAAAGGTCTATGCCTGCAGTATCCAATAGCTAAAAGTTAAATGCAGCTATAAAGCATTTTGAATGCAGCTATTATGACCAAATAATAGAATTATAAGTTTTAATTTTTATTAGTTAAAATTTGAATAACCATATGTGACTAGTGGCCACTATCTTGGATGTACAGATATGGAACTTTTTCATTCTTTTTTTTTCTGGCTGCACACTAATTCTCTGAATAATTTCCAAAGTTAACTCACTACTGTTTTAAGTTACAAATTACTACGTGACAAATAACTTTACATACAGTAGTTTATAAAATACATTTATATGTATTTTCTATGATAGATTCTGAAAGTGGAACATGGGAAAAATGCATTAGTAATTTTATTATTATTTCTGAACTACTCTCAATGGTTCAGCTCTTCAGCAATATATGAACACGCCTACTCTCATAGCCTCAACAATCATGTAGACTTTGATGCTTTTGATTTCACCTAATAAGTGAAAGGATGTACTATATTCATAAATCTCAATGTTGGAAATGTCTATTTCAATTTGTATATTACTACTCTGATGAACACTGAACATCCATATGTATAAACCTCTATACCTATCCATCTTTGACTAAATTCCTGATCTTAACAGAGGATAATTTCCTTTAGGAAGAATTACTAGGTCCTTAGGAATATGGTTTTTTTTTTTTTTTTTTGGAGACAGGGTCTTGCTTTTGTAGTTCAGGCTGGTCCTGAGCTCATTATGTAGCCCACAAAAGACTCGAACTCACAGCAATCTTCCTGCCTCTGCCTCTCAAGTACTAGGATTACAGGCGTGAGCCACCACACCCAGCATTGTGATATGTGGTTAACAAGGATCAAATTTGGGACCTTGAGCTCGCAAGGCAGGCGCTGGAACCACTGAGATAAATCCCTGGTCCCTAGGAATACACGTTTTATAAAACCAACTTTTTATTAATAAAACTTCCAAACATATACCCAAATTGTATTTTTCTCTTATAGATAGATTATACAGCACACAGAGCTGTCAGAACTAAGAATACTGGCAAAAAGGACTATTCATTCCTTGGAATTAAAAGATAACCAACTCTCAGGCCAGGGAGTTAGCTCAGTGGTTCCGGCGCCTGTCTTGCTAGCGCAAGGGCCTGGGTTCGATCATCGGCAACCACATACAATACTGGGCATGGAGACTCACGCCCAGCAGCAATTAATACCACACACCACAGTTTGGGGCGTGGTGGCTCACGCCTGTAATCCCAGCACTCAGGAGGCAGAGGCAGGAGGATTGCTGTGATGTGAGTTTGAGGCTGAGCTCAGGGCCAGCCTGAACCACAAAGCGAGACCCTGTCTCAAAAAACCTTAAAAAAAAAAAAGAAGGAATTTTCCTCACTTAAGGGGAATCTTGATATACAATTAATAGAGAAGTGATATCAATGCTTTATATCTACTCTATATTAGTATTCATAATAATGTGTTACATACTAAAAACAGTCAGACTTATGTGTGTGTTACTGAAACCAGATAGCACTAAACTACTGTATATCCCAACTCTTTTTGTTTTTTTGAGACAGGTTTGCCTGTGTTGCCCAGGCTAGGTACAGATACGCAATCCTCTTGCCTCAGCCTTCAGAGTAGCTGGACCTTACAGCTGAATGCTATTTAGCCTAGCTTCAAAGTGATTATTCTGAAACAGCTATTATTTTTATAAATTAATGAATTTTTATATATGAAATGTGTTTAACCATTCTTCTTGAGAATAAATTATACCAATTTTGCTAGTGGGAGCTCTTTCAGATTTTTTCCTGTATTTTTCCTAACAGCACCACTAGGATTTGATAGCTTTTTCTTTTTCTTTTTTTTTTAGGTTTTTTGAGACAAGGTCTTGCTTTGTGGTTCAGGCTGGCCCTGAGCTCAGCCTCCAACTCACATCACAATCCTCCTGCCTCTGCCTCCCGAGTGCTGGGATTACAGGCGTGAGCCACCACGCCAGGCACTGTGGTATGTGGTACTGGTTGCTGCTGGGTGTGGGTCTCCACACCCAGTATTGTTATGTGGTTACCGGGGAATCGAACCCGGGTCCTTGTGCTTGCAAGACAGGCGCGGAACCACTGAGCTAACTCCCCGGCCCCATTGATAGCTTTTTCTTATAACACATGCCATGTTTGGAATCAGACATTGCTCTCAGTTTCATTTAATAAGAAATCACATATAGTGATCACAGTGATAGCATGGAGAAGTACACACATTTTTATTTTATTTGGGTTTTTTTTTTTGAGACAGGGTCTCACTTTGTACCGCAGGCTAGTCTTGAACGCATTATGTAGCCCAGGCTGGCCTCAACCTCACTGCAACTCTCTTGCCTCTGGCTTAGTCTCCTTAGTGCTGGGGTTACAGGTATGTACCACCACACTGAGCTAGTATGCCCTTTTTTTGTTTTGAGATGGTCTCGCTTTTGTAGTTCACGCTAGTCCTGAGCTCACTATGTAGCCCAGGCAAGCCTTGAACTCACAGCAATCCTCCTGCCTCTGCTATTGTCTCCTGAGTATTAGGATTACAGGTGTGAGCCACCATAGCTGGCATTGTGGTGTGTGGTTACTGAGGATTGAACTCAGGACTTTATGCTTGCAAGGCAGACATGGGAACCACTGAGCTAAATCCCCGGCCTAGTACACACATTTTAATCAATACTGCTTCCCAGATGCTTTCTGTAAAGGTCAGACTGATTTACACTTTGATGAGCAAGTATGAATGTGAGTCTTAAGTCAATATGATACACTGAAATTTAATTTTTTTCTTTAGGAACTGGAACACAATTTCATATTTATTAATCTTTTTTTCCCTTCAGTGATATGTTTACTCATATTCTTTTTAATCTTTCTACTGAGGTATTATTCATTCATTTCATTTATGAAAACTTTTTAGTTCTGAGGGTTGAACCTAGGCTCTCTGCTTGCGATCAATGAGGTGCATCTTCAGTCCATCAAAGGTGGTGAGTGGTGCTAACATACCAGGTACAAGGCGATGATAATGAAAACTGCATGACCTTAAGAAGGCTATATGCTAGGGAGAATCTAATTATTTACAATAAAGTATAAATAACGGTACGAATAAAACTGTGACACATGCTATGGATACATAGGAAAAGACACGTAACATTTATTATTGCCCTGGCTTTTAAGGGTTCTAATGATATAGTTAGTTTTTTACTGATTTACTGATTTTCTGTTAGTCACTTCTTTTTAAAGAACACTAATTACTCACAGTGCTCTGAAGTCTTTCATTCACTGGCTGTTTTCTTCTACATTTTGGATATTTTTATTAACCTTTTAACATATTCCTGCTGGCTCGAACCACTGGTGATATAATGGATCTAATCTCTATCAGACTTTTTACTAGTAAAATTATTAAAAAGTCTATAAATGGACCAAATCTAGTTATTTGCTTAAATATGATTACTTCCCAAATATAAATATTAACATAATTCATACAATATACTTTAATATATTTAAAAGTAAGTACATTCAGTTAAAAATGATTTAAACTCATGAAGTCTATCAAGAATTCATTCTCTAAATTTTAAAATGTACATCTTATAACTTTTTTGTGGGGGGAATGAGGAACGAAGTTGAGACCTTGTATTTGTGCGACAGGCCCTGGAACCACTGAGCTAAAGCCCTGGCCCAAACATGGAAATCTTCAAAAGTATCCCATTGTTGGTCTATATAATGTTTATAACTGCTATACCACAAATTAGTTGTTATAATTTTTTATGCCATTTTAATGTTTTCCTTAAAGAGTTATAACATGACAACACCTAGTCTGTTAAATCAACATTTTTCTTTCCATTATTTTAAGTAAAGATGCCTTGAGAAAAGGTACAAGGTGACAGTCACACATGTACCACCAGTGGTTCAAGGGCCCCAGTGGGGCATTCACTTCAAATCAGAGCTGCCT
>PVIR01037254.1:0-15251 GCA_004026965.1 Petromus typicus | reverse complement strand
ATGAGATTGGTGTTATGAGAAAGAAAATAAGCATGCCAGAAAACAAATAAAATACCATGAGCTAGGAAACAGTGTAGGGTTGGAACCAACTGACAGGTGATATGTTCTGCTTCTAGAAAACTAAGACCAGCAAGAGATCCAAAGAACTGCCATTCACCAGGTTGGGCTTCATAGACTAGGAGGTCTTGGAAGGGGCTTTGAAGGCTAGGTTGGATTCAGCTTGCTGTCCATGATTAAGCAAAGGACTTAAAACCTATAGGTAGACAATCCCCTAGGAGGATAGTATGCAGCACAAAGCAAGCAGATTTGCCCTGTCTGGTGACTGGGACACTCTTGGGAGAGAGAGCTAGAAAAGTGCTTGATGAAGGAATGTGTCATTGGCAAACACGGGAGAGCCACAGATCTCTTTGAATCTCTGTTATTATAGCGGATTTAGTTTCATCTGCAACCACAAATATCTAAAATATTAGTTTAGGCAAAAGAGATGTTTATTTATCTCTCAGATGACTGAAAAAGTAAGCACTCTGGGACCGATATAGTTTCTCTCCGGCCCAGGGACTTTGATTCCTGCTGTGGTGTGCATGTTGTGAGACCTTAGGAAGATAGTATGTAATAGTAGGGGCTTTGGGAGATAATTAATGAAGGTGAAGCTGGATTAGTGGCCTTACAAAAGAGGCTTCGGTGAGCTATCCCCTTCCACCATGTGAGGATACAACAATATCGCCTTCAGAAAAATACAGATAATATTGCCTCCAGTGAAATACCAGACATCTTGATCTTGGGCTTTTAAACATACGGCACTGTGAGTAATAACATTATTTATAAATTACTCAGTCTAAAGTATTTTTATAGTACTGGGAATCAACTGAGATCAGCCACTGTTATATTATGGTCTGATTTCTATATGTTAGTGCCCTTGTCCTCATTTTCCCATGTAGTTTGCCACTATGTCTGTCAGGCTCAGGGAGAGGGAAAGAAAAAGGGGGATACAATTCCTCCCTATTAAAGGTGGGATATAAAGTGAATTCATGACCACCACTCATAGTCCATTGACTATGCCCAGTCACATGGTCACAGACACTTATAGGAAGGGCTGGGGAATGTAGACTCATTGAGTAGCTATGTATGAAAACCCAGGACCTCCAGACTTGAGAAAAAGTGAAGTATTGGAGTCTAATCAGTCTCTGCCATGATCTTATTTCTAATGGGCTGTTGAAGAATTAAAGATTAAGATTTGTCTTCACTGAGTCTCTTAACAGGAGCTACTCACTTCTTTATTCTAGTCTCACCAATTAGCCTTATAATGCAATTAAGAGAAATATAAGGAGAAGAGAAGCAATATTTGCTGAGCAGCATTTCAGGAAATTTCCACAGTGATATAATCTTTACAACAGCACAGAGAAATAGGCAATAATATTGTCATTTTTAATATAATTTCATTAGTCAGCTTTGTGTTGCAACAATGAAATACCTGAAATAGGGCATTTCTAAATTAGAGAGTGGTTGATTCATCTCACACTTGGAAGTTAAAAGTCCATTCCTAGGCAGGCGCTCCTAGACCCCTGCTCTGACCCTGCCTAGGGGCAGGAGATGGTGGCATATCATGGCAGTAGTATGTGTATGAACACACACAACTCAAACCAGAGCAGAGAGAAGGAGAGGTCATGGCCCACAGTCTCCTTTGAGGCCACTCTCCCCACTGACCTAAAAAAGCTGCCTCTAGCTCTATATCCATAACACCACCCAACACCTCGACCCTTAGGACCAAGACTCTAACATAAGATACTTGGGGGAGCAACAACCCAAAACATAACAATCCAAAACCATAACAATAATGAACTGAGGTTTGAAAACAGGCGATAGTGTGAGAAATCAGCATTTTGACTATTACAAAGAGCAAGAGAAAGAAAGAAAATAATTAAATACAACAAGGACTTAATGCTTATTAACTCATTAAATCCTGAAGAATCAATATTGGATGAAATATTATTTCCTTTTATAGAGGAGGACTCCAGTCAGGAAGTAAATCTGAGTTCCAACCCAGACCAAACTCCAAAGCCAAAGTATTTCCACTATATAAACTTCCTACTTTCTGCCTCTTTTACCACATTTGTGGTGTGATTTTATTATTTTATTGATTCACTAATTAATTTCAAAAATGATTTTTAAGCTCCCAGGAAGGGGTGGTCCCCAGTTTCTGATCTCTTTGGGCTCACATTTGAGGTGGAGAAATACTCATGCATGGAAAAAGACCTTTGCTGTTACAAAGAGAAGTATCACGCTTGGCATTTGGTAGTATTCAGTGAATATTGACTTAATTAAAGACTCAACCCTCAGGGACACCACAGCCTATTAGTTCATACTCAGAACAATGTGGATTTGGGAGAAGAAGATATGAACCCTTCCCTGTTTTGGCTACAGCTGCAAACCTAGACTGCCTTTGAGTCAGCTGAATGTGAAGACCCGCTGGACACAGCTGTGTTGTCCCCCTGTCTTGCATGCACAGACGTGATCTTTCTCTGAGCACCCTGAGAGCACCCTGTTCTGAAAACCAAGGACAGGAGGAACCCACACAGGATTCAGGGCCTGAACTCAGATCCGAGGAGTAGCTGATGAGCTCACATCTTGGCCACGCTTGCTGCCAAGTTGCTTTTTCTCCTCAAAAATCTGGCCATGATTTCAGAGTGACTAAGGGCAACCTGAGAAACAGAGAAAAAGAAAGAAGGCCTTAAATACAGCTGTGTCAAATAATCCCTGGGTTTGGTAATCAACACAAAGCGTCTCTGAATCTGATGAGCCCAGATGCTGGGAACAAGTTACTAACTACTTTCTGTTTATTGTCTTTTCGGCTTCCATCCAACTCCCATCTCCCTGCAGGGAACTTTGGATTGCACATCTAAGGTTTATCTACTGTAGAGCCAAGAGTCATGATGGCTTTGTGATGGAGATTTCTTAAAGGAAGATATGAGTTTTGCCATTTGGAGAGGTGCCGCATGGAAAAAGTATGAGAAAGAGGAGGGAGCATTGCAAAAATGGTCTCCAGAGTGGAAAATGACATAGAGCACAGTTGGGTTTGTTGCTACTCAGGGCACTTACGTGGGATGCTGGATTCTTCTGTGGGAAGATATGAGCATCTGCATCTCTACTTCATACCTGGCTGTTGACAGATGTCAAGGAAATCTGATTCTGAAAGGGAGAAAATGGAGGTTACTGGCATTTCTTTATAGAGCCTGGGGCCATCCACGGACCTGTAGTTTATGGGATTTAGGTTTAGGCCAAGAGAATGGTTAAATATTATTTCTGTAAGTCTAAGGATTGTAGTTACAATAGAGTTCACACCCCTGTAGTGACATCATTTGGAAAATCTACAGAAGAGAAAATGATTAAAACCCAGATAAGTAAACTAATTCAGTGCTTATATCCCAAACCAAACTTACCCTTAACTTAGTTACCTCAGAATGCTGCACACTGATTCCTGTAAAACTACACTTAAAAGCAGTTTGGGAATTTTTCTTTTTTTTTTTTTTTTCAAAATGCTTTTATAGTCATGATCTGTGCCCTTCAATAAATAAAAGAATTCTCATTGCTTTTACTTGTTCTTTCTTTTAAAATGTTGGTAACCTAAGAAGTGTGGTTAAGGGCCGAGGATATAGCTCAGTGGTTCCAATGCCTGTCTTGCAAGCACAAGGGCCCAGGTTTGATCCCCGGTAACCATATGCCATGCTGGGTGTGGAAACTCACACCCAGCAGCAATTAGGACTACATACCACAGTGCTGGGTGTGGTGGCTCACACCTGTAATCCCAGAACACGGGAGGCAGAGGCAGGAGGATTGCTGTGATGTGAGTTTGAGGCTGAGCTCAGGGCCAGCCTGAACTCAAAAGTGAGACCCTGTCTCAAAAAAAAAAAAAAAGAAGTGTGGTTAAAAAATCTTAGGGGAAAAGACGATATGTAGTCAGTATCTTTCACTGGGGAAAAACACACTCTTGGTCTGCAGATGTGGCTACAGAGTACTTCCCTAGCAATTGGGATCCATTCCCACAATACAATTTCAAAGGATTAAGCAGAGTATATTTTGATTAAACAGAAGATATCTTTGTAGAAAATTCAGACAATAACAATAAAGATGAAAATAAGAATCTGTAACCCATGAACTAGAAAGACAATGTAAATAATATCTTCCCAGCTTTTTAATGCACATGTAGACAATAGCTTTAAGGACTGTTCTCACCACTTTGGTGAAAGATAGCTTTCATCCTCCATTTTCCTTTTCTTTTTTTTTTTTTTAAAGTTTTTTTTGAGCCGCTTTGTGGTTCAGGCTGGCCTTGAGCTCAGCTTCAAACTTACATCACAGCAATCCTCCTGCCTCTGCCTCCCGAGTGCTGGGATTACAGGTGTGAGCCACCAGGCTTGGCCCATTTTCCTTTTCTTGTCACTGAGAAGTGTCGGACACCCTCAACTGAAAGCAGGAGAGGTTTACTTGGCTCAGAGTGTGCAGAAGTTTCAGTTCAGAATCTGGCGGTTCCAAGGTGGGGTCACATGACAGAGGGGGCACCACAAAGAACAGCAACTCCTGTAATGGTATCCAGGAAGTAGAGGCAAAGGAGGAGCCAGAGAGGGTGACCCGCCTCTTCTGTGCAGACCCCACCAGAAGTCAGATGTCAGCCTCCGGCCAAAAGCCCCACCCTTGAGCTCATGAAATTTTGGGGGAGCATCTAGACACACAAACCATTAACTACTGATCTTATTTCACACCTTCCATTTCTTTTCTCTGTATACCTCAACACACATATGACTTTGGGAAAATCCAAAACAATGAAAGAGCTGCTCTTACATTTGAATTCAAGTTTAAATCTCTCTGTGTGTGAATTTTTTCCTGTATGTGTCTTAGAGCATTGATTGGATATGAGGAGTGGAGCCTGGGTCTTGAGGGTCACTGAAGGAACAATCAGCCCAGGCCTTCATTTGGAGAATTGGGCTTATTAGGGAATTAAAGCGGGATTACACTATGAGGAGAAAATGGAGACAAGCTGGAGTTTACATACAGTGATAACATGGCTGAAGTGACTAGCAGAGGTTGAAGAAGAGGGAATAATGGTGTCTCTCTGGCCAGTGCACCGAGGGTAGACTTCTCCTGCACATCCCTGTGGCAGCATTCCAGTCACCACTATGGGGCCGGTAGTGGTGGGGACACTCTTCTGAAGCCAGACCCACGACAGGTGCAGTACTGTGAGGAGTCCATCTCTGCTTTGCTTCGCGTTTTCCTGCAGAATCGCAGCTTTTGTCGTCCAGAGGAATGTTGAGGAGTTGGAGGCAACAGAGATCACAATCCCAGCCAAGTGACAGGCAGCTCCTTCTTTTCTTGGTACCGTACAAGCCCTGGGGTAGTAGGAAGACACAAATGGGCAGGGGGGGAGCAGAGAGAGGGAGCTGCACTCTTCCCTGACTCGACTTCCTTGCAGTTTCAAAGGGCTGGATTGTAAGCCAGACTTCATCACACTAGCTAGATGAAGAAATGTGATACTTCTTGCACTTAGATTGAAAGGGCAGATTTTTGTCGACTCTAGATCTGTTTTGTAAAGTACAATGAGAGAAGAGTCACACTGTATAATGTATCATGATCATTCTATGGTGCTAAATATTCTCTCGCCACGTAATTTAAAATAGACATGTTGTAATTTATGTGTAGCCAAAGTATGATTTTTCTACTTCCTCATAACTGAATATTGAAGTATTTCCCACTAGTCTCTATTACAAAAAATTCTGAGATAAAAACCAACATTATCTTTCATTACATTAAGTAAATTTAGACTTCCCATCTAGGAAGCTTTATAGAGTTCAGAAGTTTTGAACTCTTGATATAGATGGATGAATTATTCCATAGAAAACATCAACTTATTGAAGTAGGAGATTAGGGCGTTTTCAAACCATTTTCAAACTGGCTGAGCAAGTGGATGTAACCTGTCAATCATGGAGGTCTAGGACAGGCACACAAGCTGCTTGAGACCAATCAGAAAATGCTATCTTCAAATTTTCTCATGAGAAATCAAATGGGTTTTTGATAGGATGGTCTAGAGTTGACATCAGACTGAGGAGTGGGAGGTTACAAAGGATGATAGCCATTTTCCTCAAGGCCACTGTGCTTTCTCTTTCACAGTGTCAGCCTCACCTTGCAGAGTGTACTTCTTTTCCTACTCTTAATTAACCTGGACTCACTTCAGGGAACATTTTTCTTTTCTTATTTTTATTAAATGTAAAACTTCTCTACCTTTCTCCTTGTTTTCTCCAGTTCTTTATGCAGAGCAGAAGGAGCTAGAAAGAACCTCTCGAAGGAGCCTCCTGCAACCCAGAATCTGGTAACATTACCTTTCATCAGCACAATAAGAAATTGCTTACTTCATGGCATTTGTCAGATCTAGGAAGTAACATTTTAAAAATATTGACAGCTGAGTTGGTCAGAAATGGTACTGCCATCTTTTAACACATCATTTATCTAAATCTTTAAAGCAGCCTTCATATCCATTGACATGAATACTAAATAAAATATAATATTTATACACAATGGAATACCTCTCTACCATAAAGAAGGATACACTGGAGTCACTGGTAGGAAAATGGATGCACTTGGAGACCATAATATTCAATGGAATAAATCAAACATGCAAGTTTAAATGTCCCATGGTTTCTCTTAGATGAGAAGCCGAAAGTACAAATAAATTAAAAAGCAAAATAAAAGACAGATACTAGAAAGCAGCAAGACAGATCTTTTGCAAGTGGAAGAATGATCAAGAAATGAAAGAGAGCATAAAGGAATCAAGATGTGTTACATAATGTATCAACTCCTCATGACAAATATAAAAATTATGTACTGTGAGCATGTAGTAATAAAAATAAAAAATTTTAAAAAATGCTCCTATTAGTTTCAGGTTTCTGAGTAAGTTTGGACCTGATTCTCCTCATACATTTGCATTTGCCCTGCGGAAGACGGATGAAGGATGTACTGGTTTCCAGTAGGATGGTTCTTCCCAGAGGCAAAGGGGAGGATGGAGCAAGGAAGGAGGGACTGGTAATGCCCCTGGTTCATCAACAGCCTCGCAGAAATAGTTCTCTACAGAAAACAGGAAGTGTGCATTGGGGGCGACATTCCATTTTTGTGATAACTGCACGTCAGTCCTGTGTACTTGGGTGGGTGATGTGACTTCTCGGTGTCTCGTGTCCCTGCCGGTTAACTAGAGAAGACAACTATGCTTATATCAGTGGCTTGTTGGAGGGTTAAATGAGACAGTTCTTCTAAAGCACCAGGAACAATGTTGGACTAAGGAAGTGTCAGCTGTTATTATGAATATTCAAGTCTTTATTTATTTTGGATTTCTATGTTGGAATATACCCATGTCTTATTTCCTCAGTGGAAATTTAGTTCTCCAAGAAAAACACAACACAAAAAATTTAAAAGTTATAAATACAGAAAAGGAAGAAGAAAATCTAACACCATTTTTCTGTGTTCATTCTATTCTATTTTATATTTTAATGTTTTGAAACAAAGTCTCACTATGTATTTCAGGTGGGGCTTGAACTCACTATGTAGCGTAGGCTATCCTCTAACTCTCAGCAATCCTCCTGCCTCCCAAATGCTAGGATTTCAGGTGTGTGTCACCACATCCTGCTTTTAGTCTTTATTTGCATGTATTTGCATAGCTATAATTACCATGTATATGCAATTTTATAACCTAATCTATGTATTTATGTTAATTTTACATCAGTATTTTGTCTTTGCAATTTTTTTGGTGTTTAGATACTCTCTTGAGGAAACATCTTGGAGTTAATGTGATTGTTCCCTTATTATTGGACATTTGAGAATACTCCTAGATTTTAGCTCTCATTAGTACCATGATGGTGGAACATGTCTTTCTTGCAGTATTTTCCATATTTTGAGTTACTTTTCACATACTGTGGCTGGAAATGCACCACCAAATTGTATTCACCAACTGACAATGCCACCGGCAAACTGAAAATGCTCTTTATTACAAGGGTGCTAGCAAAATTCGCTACATTTCAGTTCACATTTCTTATTGAAAATTGCAAAAGAGAATCAGTCCTTTGATTTGCATTTCTTTCATTACTAGTGATGCATAGTCTTCATTTGCGCTTACCGAATAGAGCTGTTCTTCCTCTTTGATGAATTTCCCAGGAATACCTTGATTGCCTCTTGAATTGAATTATTTAGAAGTTGTTCTCTACACAACTCTGAAACCACTGCATTGTCATTAATTATTATTTTGGACCGAGAGCTGTCCCGGGACAGGACATGGGTACAACAAAGGGAGGGAGCTGGTGACATGCAGAAGATAGTAGAGAGACAAGGCTCAGCCAGTAAAGTAGATTCAGCCCAAGAAGAATATAACAAAGCTGAGCATCTTCCTTGTATATATTTATTGTCACTAGATTTATTCTTCTAGTTATTAATGATCAACCTAAGTCATTTGTGTATTATCCTTTTTTTCTTGAAGACTTATACAGCAGAATTTTAAAAATATATTTTGATTATAATTTGAAATATTTTCTTTTATCTATGGATGAGGTAGAAATAAGTGTATCTAAATATCTCTGTAGAGGTTGCACATGTAAAATTGCTATAGCTGTCCTGATAAAAAAAACAAAAAAACAAAACAAAACAAAACAAAAAAACCCACAAGAGATTGAGTGTCTCAAACAGCAGAAAGGTACTTTCTCACATTTCCAAGTCTAGAAGTTAAAGAATAAGGCATTAGCAAGTCTGGTTTCTCCTGAGGTCCTCTTCTGCCTGTGTACTGTCACCTTCTCACTGTGTTTTTACATGGCTGTCCATCTCTACACAGGTCCTTAATGTCTCTGTGTCCAGCTTCTTCCTCTTCCTCCCTTTCCTGTTCCTCTTCTTTTCCTTCTTCTTCTCCTTCTCTTTGGACATCAGATACTCACAGGGAATTAGTATTTTCCCTAGTAGTTTTATTTGACCTTGTGTTTAAAAACCTTCTCTTTATATACAGTCCCATTCTGGGAACTGGAATTAGGACTTTAGCTTCTGAATTTTGGGGAGAATGCAACTGATTTCAGAATAGAACTATGTACATATACACGGATGCATACATAAAGAGATAAAATTTATGTCACATTTCCATGAAATTATCATCCACAGCTTTATTTCATTAGGCCAGATACCATAGCTGAGTCTCATACAAACAGAGGCTGAGCTAGAGATTTCAATCCAAGAGAAGAGAATCATATATAAACCGGAGAAATTGGGCCAGGAAAGGGGAAGAGGCGAGGATACAGTTAGTTATGGACTCAACTTCCAGAGGTTAGAGGCAGGAGCTCACAAAACCTTACAGCACGGGAGGTTCATCTACCAAAGTACAACCCCCCATGAACCTTGGAGCACAACCTTGAAGAGATCAGCGTATTTCACTTCCAAGAGCAGAGAGATCCCAGGACTAGGCAGGAGCACTTTCAACACCAGTTTCACATCATTTTTCTGAGACACAGATTATACATAGAAAAAAGATCTTCTGTATATGCTTATACTTTCTTCTCATACTTTTATGTCTTTTAGAAGCCATTTCAAAATTTAGTTTTCTACATGATGTGAGGTAGAAATTTAATATGATCATTTCCTGACAGTGAGTGTTTTTTCAACAATTATGAATGAAATAGAATACTGGAGCCTCGTAAGACTAGAGTAAATAGGAAATTTATAGAAGTTAAGAACATAGACTTTTGGCAAAAGTTCTTATTCCTAATTTCTGTCCTAGTTCTCCTTGGGAGAAGATCAAGTGTTCAATCAAACTTTATTCTCATAGTGAGCAGATGATAGAGGTGACATCATAAAACTTAATGCTAGGGAAAGGAATGGAGATTCAGTTGGGTCATTGGAGTCCTACGGTCACATATGGGGGCTGTTCTTAGTGACGGTGTCTCTTCTTGACAGTCTAGAACTGAATCTGTCTCTCACTGAGCTATCTCTCCATCTGTTCATAATTTCTTCCATACTAACTGGAAATTTCACTGGAAATCCCTGGCTTGATGACTTCCAAGTAGATGTCTGAATTATTTTCCTCCTAGAGATATTCCTGCTCTGCTGTTGGGTTTTCTTCCTTAAGGACTTTGGCCTTGGCCCACAGTGCCTTTTCCTCCCTAGTGAACACGGAAAACTCATTCATTTCTCTGTTGTGTTGAACTCTGGCAAGTGATCTTCCTTCCTGTCTTGGCAAAACCCTGCTGAGTCCTTACTTAACTTCTCATTCCTTTTACAGTAGAGTGTTGTTCTATTATTGAGTTTAACTTCTCATAAAATCTTTATTTCATTCTCTAATTCACTTTCTTATCATTTTAATAAAGTCCTTTCACCTCCTGGTAAACTTCACTTTCCTTCTATGTACAGCTCTGATGTGTATATTTTTTATGACTGCTGTTGCCTTTTCTTATCTCTGATTGCTTCCTATTAAATTAGCTCAGGCTGACTGTGGGCACTGGCACACATGATTGCTTTAGCCGTACCGTGACCTTGCCAGAAAGGTCTCCTAGCATTGCAGATGAACTATCTGAAAAAATGCTGATTTTAGTGTGTGACTCACGGCAGGGATAGGAATAGGATAAACCCTAACCCAGACCTGTAATTTGTTTGCTCAGTTGCGTTGCTTTGAAGCTAATTTAACAGGAAGTAAGGCCTCCTGGCCATATACAGATGGAAGTAGGGTGAGTTTCCATGGTAAATTATAGTATGCAGGCATTCAGTGGAATGATGGTCAGGAAGATGGTGAATTTCCACAGGGAACAGTTCCTGTGAATCAGCCTGCATGTGACCTGGTCAAAGTCACCGGTCAATGGAAAAGACAGAGTTGATGACCTACGGGTCAAACTTTGAGCTGGGAGTGTGAGTTGCACTCATGCTGAATAGCAGGCATTCATCCTGACATTGCCTGTCACAGAACTCTAATAAGTTAAAGATATTTGAAAGATGAGATCAAGGTTCATTCATTGAGGGTGAGGTCCAGGTGTGGCTCAGGAAAGTTAGGCATGCTGTGATCTCTTAGGACCCTTGTGAGACCTACCACCCCAAGGTAGAATTAATGGAGATCTGCACTACCCCTTGTAGACCCACCTTGGGCTACCCGCAGCCCCTCTATTGCTTGGTTCCATGGCCTGATGACAGGACTCCCCCTCCCCCACTACCCCTCCCCATAGTTATACAGTTCACAGCCCTCCAATCCCGACCTGCCTCGTTGCCTCTCCTACTTACCGCCACACCTCTTGCTGAGTGCTATATGAAGCCCTTGTAAATTACAATAAAGTAGAAGCATTCCAGATATCTCTCTGGAGTCTGCATGGTGACTCTGCACCTCAGCCTCCCCACCTGGGACTCCTTACCTGATCCTTGGCCGAGTACCACTCCAATGTGGAGGATGACAACAACTCATCTCTATACAATAGCCTTCCTTCTTTTCCTTTTTAGTCTATCCAGGCTGTGAGCCTATCGGTTGATGTCAGCCACGCCCCTGAGTCTCCTTTTCAGTGAGTTCATTATCCAGAAACGCCTACAGCTGTGCTAACCCGGTGTTTCTTATTCAAGTTGATAACACAATTAACTGTCACCTTTTCCTCTCCTTTGCATATACCAGGCAGCTTTTCTTACTTCTGTTATTTCTCGCCTCTCTGTGAGTCTAGTCTCACGAAGTCTTGAAGAAGGACAGGCTGGGTGATCTGGTTCACCACATCCCCGAGGCATCATGACATGGCAGACTTAACTCAGTGCTGAGTAACCAGTGAGGGGACTTCCAGCATCAGGGAGCTGTTGGGAGATTTTCAGAGAAGGCAGGCGTTGGAGGCAAGTTGAGGGGTCAGTGGAGAATATGCAAATGCTGCCTACTTTCAAAGTCTAATTTTCCAATTAAGTCAGAAAAAAAAGACTTTCATAGAAATATAATGAATTCATGTCAAAATGTATTCAGTTCATTAATGAGGGAACCAGAAATATGGCAAAGGTAATTCAAGGAAAAATAAGAGAACTAAGTATTCAGAGCCAACATAAATGAATATTAGATTAACACTGGTATCTTCGAAATAGACTGTTAGATTTTTAAAAAATTATAGACTATCCCATAGGGCAACATAACCACAGCCCAAGGGATTATCTTTACTTCTGGGCAGAAATTATTTGCATGTATACTGGACACGTACAGGTGAACTGGAAGAGTCTAACTTATAATCAGTAGCAAGAAAAAGGCCAGTAAGGAGGGAGGATATTCCTGTAAGTCACCAAAGACACTATTTGAATGGACCCACGGAATGATCTAGTTGGACACTGAAAAGATCCCGAAGTCCTCTTTCTTTCCCCCAACTTTGCCCATTCCCTTCGAGGAGGAGAGACTTCCTGTGAAATGAAGTGGAGACTGGTTACCTGTACAGACCATGCAACACCTTCTGGACCCCTGGGTTTCATGCGCGCGGGGTCTCCGGGCTGGCCCCTCCACGGGGAAGGCAGACTCCTGCAGCCTCTTGCTTGGCTGTGAACAGCAGAACTCCACAGGCTCAAGACGGGTGAACCTGGGAGCCGTGAAGGCCTGATGTGTGTGGGCAGAGAGTTCCCCTTGCAGAGCCCCTCTCCAAAGGTTCCCTGCTCACTCTTTTTTTGAGCAGCTCAAAGATTGCTTCATCTGCGTGTCAGGGCTGGTATTGCACCTCTTCATCCCACTTGTCTATTCTCTGCTGTGTCCTTGCACCCGGAATCAGCCTCCCCTTTCTGCCCGGCCCTCCGGCCCCTCTCCTGGGCCCAGTATCCAGTACTGTCGTGCTTTTCTCCTCCTGCAAAGGCAGAGGTAGAGAGTGCCAGAGAAGAGACATCCAGAGACCCCAGCCGGGCCGGGGAGAGGGTCCCTGAGGACACAGGCCCGCCGTTTTCTCTCTTTCCTTTCTCCTTCCCTCATTCTCCCCTTCCCACTTCCTTTCTGTTTCTTTCACACTGAGGGTGGAACCCAGGGAAGGCGGACCCTCGTCCCCAGTCTCTTTCACAACTTTTTCATTTTAATTTTGAGTAGCTGACTTGCTGGTGGTGATGTGTACCCCGGAGAGGAAGTGGAGAAGTGCAGTCTGCACGGACCTCCTGGCCTGTCTTCCAGGCGGTGGCAGCTCCAGCGTGGTGACAGGACTGATTCCTTTCTGAAAGTTTGGGGCCTTGTACTGAGATAACTGTCACACCTTAAACTAGATTGCAGAATGCAGTCCTGGCTGTGCTTCATCTCCCCAGAATCTTGTTCCTTCTTCCCCCCAGTCCCAGGGCTCCTAGGCCCTGGCTTCTGGCCATCTCTGTTGGGGACAGCAGTGGACTTCCCAGCAGGTCCCAACCTCTCGCTGGCTTCCCCAGAATCCTGCTCTTGACCCTGGGCTCCCATTGTTCTGCATTATCCACACACAGGACAGTTTCAGAAACCTTGACACCCTTCAAGGCCCCTTTTGCAGCCACTCAGAGAACAGGGAATAAAGACCTCAAGATGCAAAAGCCAGGGAATGATGAGAGTCACCGAGGTGCCACCATGGGGCTGAGTGCTCCTCAGCTGAGGGCCGAGGGAGCCGGGCAGGCCTTGGAGGATCAGTGCGTGACTCGTGGCAGGAACCGAGCCCAAGGAGCCTGCTCTGAGCTCCGCTTGGCACCCAGGTCTCACTCCCTGCCCTCCTGAATATCCCCGGTTGAGGCAGGGACTGTAAGTCTGGGTGTGAGTCTGAGCTCTGAGAGAAAGCTTTGGAAACAGTGGGTGAAATGCAGGGTGAAACAGGTCACAAGTTAATGGGGTTGTTCCCTGCAGTACAAAGGACGCAGTAAGGAGTGGACTTAATTGCTATTATGATTTCTTGTTTTTTATCAAACACAAATAAATAGGCACTAGGCCAACATAAAGGAAATGTAAAACTACTGACTGGTCACTTGGGCTTAGCCTCATAAAATAGCTACTCATCTCTACAGAAGATGTGGATGTGTAATGTTTTATTGCCATTTGCATATCTAATTTCACTTTGAAGATAGGTGTCTTTGCCAAAAACTTCCCAGAAAGGATTGTAAGCAGAGGATTATTTCTGACAGTAATGCACATTCTAACACCACATGAGCTGTGTGCGTCTCCTTCTCCGTCTGTGGGACAATCACGCTTAGCTGGAATGGTAGCTGCTTACCTTTGCAGAGTGAACAGTCCTGGGCCTGCTCTGAGGATGGTTTCCAGTGTGACTTTCCCGAGTTTGTATTTTCACTAGTCCTTGTTTGCCGTACACACTGTTCTCTTCCTTGCGTGGAGCGGTACGTGCACACAGCACATCTCAGTTCTTTTTCTCACCCCTTCTCCTCCCCCTCCCTCCATCACCTGGTTCCCTTCCCATTTAGAACATTCTGCCTCCCTGTTTCTTATGATATGTTTTTTATTTGCTCTGTATTTGTATTTTGGGTTTTTCATACAAAAGCAACCCCGTGATAGGTAAGCCTGCATGTCTAATGTATTTCACTTAACATTATGGTTTCCAGGTGCGTCCATTTTCCTGCAACAACTCCAGCTTCTCCCACTTCATGGAAGAGTAGGGCCCAGGCTCAGTGTCCCTGCTGAGTGCCCAGTTCATATTTGACTGATGGCCACAGCAGTCCAGTAGTTTGCTGACGAGTCCTTCCTGCTTCCCACCCACGCCGGGCTGTCGCTTGGGCTCCGCTACCTCCTGCACTGGTGGAGGGCACAGTTTCCGGCATGTGGAGCTGGGAGCTCCAGCTCACTAGACCGTGAGCCGGGGAAGTGATGGGAGCCACAGCCTCTGTTGGATTTGAAGGCTGGGCCAATGGGAAGTTAAGAGACACAACTGCTACCAGGCCCAGAGAAAAGCAGCGGCTCCCTGCAGGCACAATGAAGCCTGGGCAAGGAGGTCGATGTGGCAAAAATTACCCAGCTTCTACCACTGTCCTTTTCACAAAGTCTAAGCTAATGGAAGGGACGTTCCCAGAATGCACTGTGAATTTTACTTAGCGGGTTGGGGGTGAGACTGGAGCAGGCAGCAGCTTCTCTTTCTAAGTGGGGCTATGGACTGTCCCATTCTTCTCGAGAAGAGATTCTCTCACTCTCTTTCTCTCAAATCACACTTAGATATTCAATCCTGAACAGAGCCACAAACAGAACAGGTGCCTGGTGCTGCTCTGTGTGCCTGCAGGTTGGAGGCCCCACTGAGGTGAGTGTGCTGCTGTCTCCAGGCTGC